>VWZZ01003963.1:2307010-2378362 GCA_013399095.1 Psophia crepitans | reverse complement strand
CTGCTGGGGCACAGGCACCCCGGGAGGGGCCCGGCCCCCGGCTCCGCTCTGCCCGGGGCAGGGGAGAGAGCTGACCGGAGCGGCTGTGCTCAAGCCGTGACGTGCGGCCGGTTAAACGCTGCCCTGGAGCTGAGGCTTTGTGCTTTACGGATCCAGAGGCTGCGAAGTTTTTCGGGTTTGCCCAGGGTCCTTTTGCTGTCGCTCCAGCACCACGGCAGCTCCCCCGCGCGCAGAAGGGGAGACTCCCCTCAGAGCCGGCGTGCCGGGCCCCGGGGCGGCTGGGCTTCTGTTTTCCAGTCCTAACTTGTCACCAAACGACATTAAAAGGCTGCTGTCTAGCTGCTCGCATAGTTCTTAGATGAGACAGAAGAAAAAAAAAATAAAAATCTCTCCTGCCATTTCCAAGTCTCCACATTCCTGTGTCCTACGCAAGACAAACCCTCGCTGATGCGCTGCAATCAGAGGCTGTCCGGCACGAATGGCAAACGGGGACGATGAACTCGTATGGAACCCGGCATACCTGGGGGCAGGTTAGCTGCACCGCCCCGCAGAACTGCCCCCGGCCGAAGGCCGCCCCTTCCCCTGCTCATCTCGGGGTTCGTAACTCGCCTGCCGCCGGTGGTGGTGGTGGTACCCTGCCGCCAGCGGTGGCGGTGGTGGTGGTACCCTGCCGCCAGCGGTGGTGGTGGTGGTGGTACCCTGCCGCCAGCGGAGCAGCTGCGGCAGTGTCACACAGGCGGCTGGCACGCGACGGACACTGGGTGGTTCCTGGCCCTGGGTGCAGAGGGGACCCGTTTGACCTCCAGCTTCCCGTGGTGCAAGTCACGCACCTTCTCTGAAGCCATTTAATTGGCATCAGACACAAGTAAGCACAACTGGAACCATGCCTTAAGTTGTCCTAGCGATCATCATAAACCCAAATACAGAGTTACCATGTTACCACATCTTTGAGAAAAGTCTTTTTCACCATGATCTGTCCAATTTAGACACATCCTTTATCCCAGCTGGCGCCCCACGCACCCCAAAAAAAGGAAGATTTCAACCCCAACCTATTTTAACAACAGGAAAGAAAATGCCAGATATTTCGTGAAACATCTTAACTGTCCTATCAATACAGGAGTGAGGAGCAATGGCAGGAGGGCACAAGATAAATAGGGGTTATCTTGTCTAGTCTCCCAGCAGAACAGGATTTTATAGCATGGTCTTAAATCCAATTAAGTTTTGAATATTAGGGGGTTTTACTCTTGATATCTTGCCTTGTATTTTCTTCCTTGTGATCTAGAGAACGAAATAAGACTAACAACAGGTCATACAGCTCCTTATATTCATAAAGCTCCGTTAGGCTGAACTTACTAATGAAGACCACCAACAGCTACACTTTTTCATCCAAATATTCAAAACGGCGCATGAAGTGCAAGTTACAAACATTACATTTATAGACAAATTAATGTAATATAGCTCCTGCCAACAACTTACTCCTGTTCTGAAGAGGATTTTCTTTTAAATACATTAAAAATAACTATACTTAGAGATTGCCATAAGTGCTTCTTATGTCATCACTTGCTAGCTGCCAAGAGCCGATGTTCATCATTCTCCTCTGCTCTTTTCTATTCCTTCTTTGTACTGAGAGAAGAAAAATCTGGTGTTCTGACCATATGCGGCAGATGCCTATGCAGTAGAATAAACTTGGAATAGAGTGAAAACTCAGTGGTTTTGCCTTAACCAGTTGCAATCATATTTTCTGCACTAGAGAATTACTTGCTGTTTGTATTCCCCATCCTATTCCAAAAAATACATTTTTGCTAGATTTCATTTGGTCTTGTTTCTGTGCTCTGCCATATGTACAGTGCAGTGTCTCTCTGTATGTGGGTGTTCAGTAGTCACGCTGTCAGTCACCGGTGCAGGCACAGAAGCTGAGGGGTTATAGCGTGGGATTCAGTCACCACCTTGTTCAGGCAGGTGCCACACCGCACAGATCCCAGGGACCAGGGACATTCTGCCTGCGGTTCGTAGGGCAAGCAGCATGCCTCGGGGAAGTATTTGGGATGAAGTCCTGGCAAATATCTCATTTTGGCTACTGATTTTACAACAGCTAGGATTTTGTATTGAAAGTGACACCAGCTTGAATGTTTAGCTTACTCCCTTTTTTACCAGTGTTTGCACTTCCAAGTTTGTAAAGCAATGGCTTCAGCTTTCACAGTTAAAACTCCATCGCCCACTTCTTACGTTGTCCGACTGCTCAAGGCCAGCGTGATACAGTTTATCACTAGGGCTCCATGATGCTAATGCAATACAGGTGTTTAAAACAGGTGTCTCATTTCAGGGTTTGTACTACTCCTGCAATACTTATTCAGCCTTTCGCTCTGTCCCGATGGAACAGCACCCCTGCCATTCCCGGGACTCACACGGGAGTGCACAGGACAGGAGGCTACCTTGTACGCCCCCACCATCTGCCACGCACGCTTGACTTCCGAGAGCCAGCTGGAGTCTTACTCCGAGATCCCAGCAGCCTCGTTTCCTTTAATAGCCCACTTAAAGCTGGGTCTCCAAGGAGGCAGAAGTATTTTTTCTGTATTTATTCTGAACATGTTGTCATGATAGCATCTGCATATCTCTTTGGTGCAAACAAGAAGCCCCTTATACACAAGTAGCATAAAATGTTAGCTAAACAAGGAGCACCACACCTCTGCACACAAGAGCATCCAGCTCCACAGCCTTGGCTTCCACCAGCCTCCTCACACCCATCCATTACTGCTTCACATTTGAGTTGTCTATAAATACAAAAAGTTGGGATTTTTTTCCAAAACGTAACTTATGAGACAGACTCCTATTAAGAGCATTAACCAAGTCTTCATGACACTGAAAAAATATATATATTTTAATGCGAAAGAAACAAGTTACATGCTTAGCAGCACTACCCTCAGTGACATTTCTTGAGTTTTACTGTACATGCGACTAGTCACTTTTCTTTTCTTGCGCTGCAGATAAGCTTTTGAGAACTGAACAGGTAATCTTAAAATAGAACATTGTTCTCATTTGTTAATGTCCAACTATTGAGAGGTTGGTTTCTTAAAAAAATTCTTCAGCAGAGCAATAGACTCCTTTTTCCCCAGCCATTTCACAGGCAGCCTACCACATGAAAGTATGATCCTCTGTGCCATCTTTCAGAGTAACATTTCACAAAAATTCAGGTCATCTCCAACAGCAGTCATTTTGCAGTGGATTTGGAGATTCTGCATGTAAGAGAAAGAAGGCAGCAGACCTTCATTTGGCGTGCCGAGTCCTTGGTTCCTTGGCTGAAACGGGCAAGAATTTGGCCATAGAGCTTTTATGCAATATTGATTCAAGCCCTTCTACAAGTTACCAAGTGAGAACATAGACTTCCATGTTTATTTTAATGGAACTATTGGTGCACTATTAACATATCATAACTAGAAGCTAAACTGCCTGTATGCTCTTTGAAACAATACAGACTACTTTTATGAAGTTTAACATATCCTGGAGAGTAAAGTGTTGCTGGTCCCTTCTCTGGCTTTCCTCACACTGAAGTCAAAATACATTTGGCCTCGCAAAAGAAGCAGAAACTTAGCACTCTAAGTAGAGCTCTAAACTGGTGACAGGATTTTTTTTTTTTTTAAATATTAACACTGTGGTACCTACAACTTTGCATGATGCCAGGGAGAATAAAACGAAGACAAGCTTATCACCAGGTTTGCATCCATAAAGGCAGGGGGAGTCTTATTATTGTCTGCGATAGCGCTCTGCAACTCCTGGCACAAAAATATTAATGCATTTAAAATTATTTGATAAGTTATCTGAACTCTACTCTAGACAATAAATATGTACTTAATAAAAACAACAACAACAGGGGGTTTTTTTACAACATTATTCACTGTTGTAAAACAGCCCTGACAGATGTGAATAATTTTTCCTGGAGCTGTAATGCTATTTGATTTGCAATGCTTAGCAAATAATTTTTTTCTGCAGATTATTTATCATGCTACGTGAACTGCCTGTACTTTTGTGATATTAATCTTTTAAGCCTGTTACATATTTTAATCACTGTTTTACAGAGTTAAATGCCATTCAAGAGCTAATATATTCTTGTAAATATGAATTAGAATGTACTGCAAAATACTTAATTATTTGAGGCATCAGTAATGCTTCTGTGATGTAAAGTGCAGGTAGGCATTTTATAACTTTTTGCAGTATCACACTGGTCCTTCGGACCATGTTTATCATGACAAAAGCTATACTTTGCCCCAGGGAATAACTAGGTGTTTGTTCAAAGAGGGTTTTGATTTAAAAAAGCCTGTTTTGATTCTTCATAAGAAGGTCCAAATCAGATATGCAATAATACTTATTGGACTTTAGACCAGCCAGCAGAAGTGATAGATGACAGCATGTTGTAAGCATGGAAGCTAGGAAAAATACCCACAAAAAACTATTTTGAGTGGAAGGCGTGGACTCTACTGGATGCTTTGTAATGAAGTGCTTTCTAGCACCTAATAAAGGGCTCCCCCTTCCCTTCTGCTAGAAAACAAGGGAAAAACAAAGCTCACTGAAAAAGGATGGACAGACAAGAGGCACGAGCTAGCATGTCACAGGAACCCATGCTTCAGACTCTCTTACAGGGCTTTTTGGATCACACTGCAAGCTGAGGCAAGCACGTGTCCAAGTTTCTCTGCCAAGACTGAGTGGGCAAGAGATGCTCAGGATGAGCAGGCAGCAACTGCCTGTAAGAGCAGCAGCTAGGGCAGGCGTGCGAGCCAAGAGCCTGCTTGGGTGGATTTGTTTTTTTTCTCTATTATTCCCTCCAGGAAACACCTGGGCTACTGCTTCACATGCAGACCCTTCTTTAGCACAGTGGCTGTCAGATTAGGAGCTGAAAGAAAAAAGTAAAAACTTTGAAAGGCAAGAAATATAATCATACCGCGATGACAGTAAAGGTTGTAAATAATCCCACTTTTGTCAAGTTGGCTAGACTACTTCGACAAGGAGAATAGACAGTTTAGTTGAACAGGTCAACTTGTTCAGGCTTCTGGTTTTTAAATTCAAGTGGAAATACGAACTTCAAGAAACACTGGATTGAAGCCCAAGCTCACCTGCTTGAGCCGCAGCAGCGTCTGCGGATGAGACTGCTAAGCACCAAGCGCTGACAGCGTATGAGCTAACGCTCTTCTCAGCAGCTTTGATAGTTTCTTCCTACTTTTGAGAGGATGGCATGAAAACATGTGGCCTCAGGACTCGTCATCATGGGGAAAGCAGAATCTGGCTTCCAGGTAGGGGAAATACAGCATCCTTCATGTGCCTGCTATTTTAGTGCATTTTATATTTTTTATCAGAACTGCTCTCTGTTAGGACAGGGTACGTTAGTGCCACCCAGACACACAAACAGCACGCAGAAGACAAATGCAAATTTGCCAGGTGAGAGGACATTGATTTTACCCTTATGTGAATGATGGTTGTAAGAGGCTCTCCATAGCCCCAAACTGAGCTGTTGCCACCTGAAATTAAAGTTCTGCCAGCAGTCAGTGAGCAGAAAGCCTCTACATTTCTTAATATGTCAATATGGACAAGCCTTGATGCAGGAATTTATGATACCAGATGAAGTTCATAGATAGGAACATGAAGCAATATCCTGCCACACAGCAATCATCAACCAAAGGCCTGGGATGAGAGTGGGTTCCATTTGATGCGATATTTTGGCAATAGCTGACGACCTGTACGAGGCGATGAGCTCATCTCCTCAAAAACCTCACACCTGCAGTTTGAAGAAATAAATCTTTTCTCCTTTATTCTTATCTATGCCAAAGACTAAGAAGTCACGGTAGGAATAGTAGGTCACCGATTTTGTTGGTAATGGAAGAACAAAGCTGAAAGCCCCAGGTAAAAAGGAAGACAGCAGGCCAGATAGATGAGAAAGAGCTCCAGAAGACCTGGCCTGCCTGAAAAGCCTTTTGTACTCATGTTTTACCCACAGCATCAGTCCTGGGGTGACATGGTCTCCCAGGAAAGTAGAACTTTGTAACTTTCTAAGAGCACGCGCTATCTTTTTCTAGTAAAGTAAGCAGGACCTGGCCATGGGCCCAAGCAGTGGTACGCAATCCTCTAAACTGTTTATCTATTAATATGCTTCCTGGCACTGTTTCAGCCCATGCCAGATAGCCTCCTACAAAATGTCCCGGCATGAGACAGAGGATAACAGTGGCCAGTATGAATTAAACAACATTTGGAGTGTGGGAAAGAATTCAGCTTGCGTCCAGATGGCAATACGACGCATGCACAACAGGTTCCGCCGCAGTTTATTTACAGACATAGACCCTGCGGTCAGAGCAGGGTGCAGAGATCCTTCACTATTACTGTGACGTCTGGTGCACCGCTCACGGTTGTCCAGGCTGTTGGACTGCTTGCAGACCTCTCCCAGGACAGCTGCCTTGGGCCAAGACCTGGGTTTGGAGCCTTGCCCAATTAAAAGTGTGTTATTTGCTGTTTGTCTGCAGAAATCTCTCTGCCAGTTAGATTATGGGAGGGCATCTTATAGGCTGAGAAGTCTAGCTGAAGGAGACTCGTGGGAAAAAGAGACTAATGTGTTGCAATTACTATGACTTTATACCCAAGACTGAAAACTTCTTGAAAAGCTAAGCTGAGCTGAGACACTGGCTGGTAGCCAGTGGTTTTTCTGATCTTTAAGGCCTCCATCTTTAATGAAAACAGCTGAGGAAGAGCAGAAGTCCCTTTGCTGTCCTTTCCAGCAGTCACTAATCCCTCCTTGGTAAGGATTCTGGTTTAAGTCATGTTTTATCAATTGGTTCTGTCTAGCCTTCCTACAGAGAAACGGAGATGCCAGTCTTTCTGTACAGACACAGGTTTTGGCTCACATGATGCAGCAACAAAAAATAAAGCAGGAATACTCTTTCTATCTATGATATAAAACCACCATTTTACCACAAAGACATTCCATTTGGTTTTCCTACTGGTGCTAGTTTAATATGAAAGGTAACCTTCTGAAACAGAAATAGTAAAAATTAGCAGAATACCAACTATCACCGATGAGCATCTTATTTCTGGCATGAACTTTGTTTATCCAAGCAGCTTGTGTTACAGGAAAAACTAAATTTTCTCTCTCTGAAGAAACGTATTAACACTATCATTGTGTCACTGTTTCCTTTCCAAGTAGTTTTCCATTTACTTTTAGAGCGGAGTTTACACGGTCAAGTCGCTGACAGATGCGGATCAAATAAGTACAAGTTTCTTGGGACTTTTCAAAGTGGTGGATTTATTTTTTAGTTCCAGTTTGTTGTTTTTTTTAAAATTAAGATAATGACCTTTCAGATGATTTTTCTAACAAAGCCGCTGTGCCATATAGTGTTACGCCAGGTGAATGTCTGTGCCTTTTGTTTACTTGCATTTAATTTTAACTTTGTGTATTTGTGCATCATTTCCCCTTCACTCCCAGGAGTCAGAAGGAAGTAGGTTAGAGGTATCAAGAGCGACCTTCGTGTTCACTTCAAAGCAAGTTATAGTTGGTGTCTCATTATTTTGATACATTATTTCATTAGTGATCTCCACTGTTAAGAGAAACGTTTAGTAACACATGCAGTCATGATGTACAGCTACTGGATTTCTTCGAAAATTATAAAGAACCAGCGAGGAGAAAGTACTGACTTGGATTACAGGTTTAAGAATGGGATAAGAAGTTCAAGCCTAAGTACATGTAAAGACCACTTCCACAAACTTTGTAGAGTGCCGGTATGCCCCATTCTTACCAACTTGGACAGCTGGTGCCCTTTAAATATACCAGGATCTATATAACTAAAAGGGGAGGTTTAATCACTGAACAAAAACTTGATCTCTGCTGTGTACGTCTAGCCTGTCCTTGGCTATGAGGTGTCTCTGGCTTCTCTCTTCCCTGTATTTGTTTTTAAGTGTCTATTTCCATATCTGTTCTTAAAGGTTGGTATCAGATATCATCCTGCATAACAAGGAATGACATAACATTTTGTATCCTTGGGGCAGATAGGGCTGAGATTTCACCCTGGCCTGTGCCCCTGCCCTCTTGCAAAAAAAAACCCAACCCAACCAAAACACAAACAAACCACCAAAAAGACACAAAACAAAACAGCAACCACAGAAAAACTCCAGACTAGTACGTTCATCCAAAACAGTCACCACTGGCATTTCTCCATAAATCACTTCCCTTTATAGAAGTCATACAGAATTGATGGAGAGCCAAGAACAAATCATCTTAAGGACAGATGAATACCAGTGTGCTCCATAATTCCATGATTTAACTTTAAATTTTGGATTAAACCAGATGCCTGAGGGCTTAGAGCAGTCCGAACACTTAGTTGTTAATCAGCTGGTATCTGTTTATCCTCCAGACCAAGGTATCTCCTGTAGTTCTGAGGCTGACATCCAAACCGTAAACTAAGGTTCTTTTTAACTAGTTGGTACCATTCACTTCAACAACTTCAAGAGAAAGTTGTGCTGATTTTACTCAGTGCTAGGTGTTTAAAAGTATAGTTATGAGGAGCCAGAAAGCAGCCACTTTCAACGTTATGTTGCTACGTGCAACAGTTCGTGCTGGTAAAAATGGATGGTCTGACTACAGGGAGTGGAACTGCACCCTGGGAGGACACGCAGAAATGCCTCATGCTTTGAAAAAAAACCCAGCACGTGCAGCGTACTGTGGCATGCAGAAGGCAAGGAAGGTCAAAAGCCTCCTTGCACCCTCCCTTTGACTGCCACGTGCTACCAAAGAGGCCAAGTCCCTTGCAGGAATGCAGATACCAAGATTTTGGCTATATTCTCCATCTTCTGACCTCTTTTCTGTTCTTCTTTCTGAATCTTTTTCTGTTCTTTCTCTTTCCACCCATCCTCACTTTCACACTAATAATTCATGTTCCTTCTCCAGATACCCACATCTTTCTGCCATATAACTGATCTTCTCATTTCCCCTGTGCCATGGCCAATATGATATTCTTTTGCAAGCCTCAACTCTTCCAGTATTGATCTGATTTCCTTAACTCATTTCTTCTCAAATATTCTTGGGTTTATGATTTCTGCTGCTATAAAAGTAAGTAAATGCTGTCAAGTTCTATTTCATGAAAGGGAAAACTGATGGGAGTAAGATGTTGTCTTGTCCTTGTAATTAGAGGTATTAGAAACAGATTTGCCTCGCCGGAGGAGCAAACCTGCCTCCTCTGGCAAACAAACAATACAGACAGTGGGCTTGCAAATGAGATCGGTGTCATCTTGATTGATAAAACATGTTGAGAACAGGAAGGTTAATTTGATTTTGAAATACTGAAACAGGTAGGTGCAGTATTTGCCAGAAAGCGAGAAGACGCAGGCATCTCCACAGATAACAAGAGCCTCCCTGTTGTTTCCAGGGTGCATTCCTGAGCAAACTGGAGAAACAGTATATCCTCACCCCCGTGAGATCAAATCATTGGGCTTGAATAGCCCAGTTCTCCAAGGGAGAACTGCATTTCTGTCCAAACACAGCAGCCTGTGGCTTCACTGATCAGATGAGATCAGAGTAGGACACTGCTTTCTAGTGACATAGCTTAATTACAGGGAATAAAGGAAAATAGAGCCTAGCCCTTTTGCAGAGTATCACGATGAACCATAGCATGCAGATCTCCACCACCTAAGTTTACCAATATGTTTTCTTAAGAGTTCCAATAATCTTAAATGAAGATATATTGTAAGAGGATTCACAGAGGTTGCCTCCAGAAAGCAAGCAGAGCTTTAAACAGCCATGAAGAGGCAGGGAAGGTGAGAGATGCTTCCAGAAACTAAACTCTTCTTCACATAGGACAAGAATGACTCTCTCAACATTCTTCTGCCAATGAGACAAGGATGAGAGCACAGAAATACACCACGGGAGGCTTTAGGGAAAGGACTTGAAGCACGGGAATTGCCAAGAGGGTGCAAGTTCACCAGAAGACCAACACAGCACCTGCATCCACCTTTCCACTCCAGCACTGACCTGGCTGAGCAGAACCAAACTCAAACCAGAGCAGAGCCTACCCTTTGCAGCGCCAGCAGCTGCCCCGACACGTAGATGTCATCTTCCATCACTAGGGTGGCTAGAACCAGAGTTCCCATTTTCCACCACAGCATCTCTCTGGATCGCTAACCCTAAAGGCCAGACTCACCTCATTTGTCCTCAGTCAGCAACATCTTGTGAGCCATCTGCCAGAACACAAGAGGACACACAGTCCTGCCCAGCAGACAGAGACAGGGAGAGCACAGCTCTGCCCCGGTGCAGCCCTTCCCTGTCTGCGCGGTGCAGCACAGGAGTGACATGCTCACGTTACGTGATTTTGCAGCGAGATGTCTGTGCAGCTTTCAGGTTCCCAAGAGCTATGCCTGCGCTGCCCATCCTTGTACAGAAGACGAGTAACAGTTGCTCCTGCACTGCTTAGAGCTCTGTGTATTTACCTTTTAGAACTTCTCCAGGAAAAATATTGCCTTAGCAACAGCTGAGTAGTATTAAGACAGAGACAAGTGATGTGTAGGAAGAGAAATCAGGGTGATGGCGGGGGGAACCATTACGTTTTCCATATTTTCATAGAAGAGAATTTAATTTCCTTGAAGTTGCAGTCAATGACAAGGAGGTAGAAAGGTGCATGGGAAATAACTCGGGCTGAGCACTGAAATAAAGTAGGACTAGACATACCAAATAACCAGCGCAGGCAACCACAGGCTCTGAGAGGGTTTTTTTTTATTATATGCTTGTTACTGAAACAGCTTTTCTTAATATATAGAGTTCCTTTTTCCTCATAGCCACTTGTGATGGAAATTCAGGCAGCATGTGTGCCATTATGTTAAATAACTAATTCTGGAATACTTACTTCCTTTCCTCACTTTAACAGACATCAAAGCAGTAGTTACACTTCTTAACAGGTATTGTAGTTTAGGGACAGTTCATTCCCATGCTTAGTCACTTCACCAATGACTAAAACACAAATTCTGCTCTACAGATCATGTTATTAAAGAGATTGAAAACAAGTCTTTAAATGAGTACTTAGCTTGCTTTTAAAGCTAAGTGGTTTCCTTACCATGACAAAGTGATAAAAATACACGACATCATAAAACTCTCAGCAATTTTGTTACTCAGAGTTTTGCAGCTATCTACTTGAATTCATGTGGCTTGAAACCTGCCTTGGGCTAACTTTTTTGGGGGCTGAATTTTTTTTTATACAAACAACATATGACTGAGTATAACTAAGCTTTTTTTTTTAAATGTATAAAGTGGATGGAAGTAATTTTTCTTAAGTAAGGAAATGCTATATATAGATGAAAAGCTAAATACTTTCAAGGCATAGGCTTCAGTAGGTTCTTTGACATCGTCCCTAGAGAGGCAGAAATATAACAAACAATGTAAAAGCAGCTTCCTTCATAAGAATACACAGAACATCAGAAACAGCTTAGTAAAGAGAACAGCGTTCCGCAGAATGGAGTCATTATCCTGTTCATGATTTTCACTCTAGTAATGATCACGCCCTGTTACCATGAATGGGATGTCTACAAACATCAGCAGGTAAGATTTTAGAGAGAGGTTTTAAATATTTTTAACAAATATCAAGACCTGAATAAGTCATAGAAGGTGTAAGCTCTGCAGCTTTTAAGAGGTACAACGTGGAATAACAGCGGTGGGAAAGAAAAGAATGTGATGGGGCGTTTTTGTGCCATTAAAATGGTGCGCTGTTATTTGAGATAAATCAATCTCTGCCTCCCCATAGTTGCCCCTGGGGAGCCCCATGGCTGGGAAGCTGCCTCCCCAGGGAGAGCTGCACGCACCACTGCTGCTACGCTGGAAAAAACCTGCATCTTGGCCTTTGGAACTCTGTCTCAGGCCTTGAGGGTAGCACACCTGGATTGTGTCAGCAGCACAGGTTCTCTTGTTGGGGATTTTCTGGGTTGTTTTTAGTGGATCCACACACAAAGAAAACCCTCAAACAACCCAAAGACATTTATACATACAGACACACATAAAATTGGTACTTAACTTGGGCTTATATATACACAGATGATGGTAAGGGGGAAACAGAGGATGGTTTGCCTAGAACAATTTACAGTGAAGTAGCAAATAAAAATTAATCTCAGGACAGTACTACCGGAGCCAGCGAAAGCAGGGTGACCGATTCTGCACCAGCCCAGCTGCCCATGTAGAGCAGGCACGGCAGAGGGAATGTTCGATGGTGACAGCCAAGGGTACAGGGAGGATACTGCCAGGGTGTGCCAGACTTTGTCAGATGGAATGCGGGGTGAGGGTTTATGTAATTCAGAGCTGTTCTAACAGAGCGCGCAGGCATAGGCACATGGCAGAGTAAGAGAAAATGGCAGTTTCCATGTTTCCACATGCTCATTTGGAAAAGACGGAAAGAAAATATCTGAGTAAGGTTTTCCAGGGTTTATTTTCTTCTCTTTTCAGTTTTTCCGTCATTAAAAAGGTGGCAGGATTCCTTTCCTCATGTAACATCCCCGTAGGTGTGTGTACTAGCAATACTGTATTCGTATTAAGCCTGGACTTCCACATTAATGGTTTGTCCACCAATTTAATACATTGAAAAAGGTATCTGTCATGCATATAGTGTTTAAAACAAACTTTGCCACTTTAGATTTCTGTTAGTTAACACCTTCCTGAATTTCAAAGCAAATGAAATTTTAAATTTAAGGACATTGTAAAGGTATCAGTCCAATTTCTTTGTGCAGCCTCCCATGCGATATCCTTTCAAAATCTGATAGATGAAGTACTGGACTGACAGCAGGGTCTTAATCACTGCCTTAAGCAAGGATGTCAGTTGTGGCTATTTCTCCTCCCACTCCTGGTGGGCTTTGTCTGTTTACCTTTACTATTTTTAGGTCAGGAGTGTCTTTCACCATGAATTTATGCAGTAAGAACCCCAAGATGTTTTATTAGAAGCTAATAAATACAAATATCAATGCAATGCATGGTCACCACAGGTGCTTTATAGGTATATTATGAAAGAACTTCCATCCCTGAGAAGGAAGCTGCACCTCTGCAGTTAACACATCTTCTTAAATATGAGAGATACCTATGCATGCAGAAGTCTTCCATAAAAGGCTGCAGTCTGAGAACTAGTTTATCTTAACACTTGATGTTTGCTCATATTAAACAGATGACTGCCATTATTTTTTTTAATAAGCAGTGCCACTGCATGTCAGACAATAAAGGAATGTTACAAACAGAAGTAGAAAATGCATTTTTTTTAGCAGTTCAGCTAGAGAGAACATGCTCTTGTTCCCCCCGCCCGCCGCAATCTTTCCATTTGCTTCCAGTTCCAACTGTCTAGCTTTCTGGCAGTGAAAGCACGTTTGGAATAAAAATAGAACCCACAATTTGAAACTATTGGGTGTTGCTTTGTTTTGCTTTTCCCTTTAATACATGAGCCTCTGACTGAAAAGAGGAAAGCCTTTCACCCAAAGAGAATTTGCCAGAACAAAAGAAGTTTGGCAGAATTACTGTGCTCGTGACTGCTGGCATGTTTTCCAATACAAGTCTTTTGAAATACGGGGTGGGATCAAGCACAAAAAGAGATCCTACTGAAATGGTACGATGCAGGCTTTCTTCCATGGCTGCGATACGCACACCATAGCCTAAGACCACAGCCTTCCTAGGAAACCCACTGTAAGGCACAAAGCGAAAAGTATTTGCCACAGCGTGCAGTCACTCTATTTTCTTCACAACCCAAGTTTCAGTCCTTTGACGTAAAACAGTCTGTGTGGACTTTTATATATATATATATGTATATATATAAACCCCATAACCCATCTACACCATAATCTCCTCAAGAAGTTGCTTGCTGCCAAGCTCACTTGTGTGCAGGCCAAGGAATACGGACATTTTTTGATCCTGTCTGTTACGACTTTTCTGCAGGAAGCTGGCTGTCTAGGGTGTGAATTTGTGCTTTAAAACCGTCTGCCCTCTGTTTCTTCATCTCAGGCAATGCCTTAGTGGAAGGAATAATAAATCCTGTTCTGAGGTGTCGAGATCGAGTAACCTGGCACTAAGCCTCCAATTCTAGAAAGCCAGGTGAAACCTGGCCTGAAGTACAACAAACTCCAAAGTCGGGTCCGAGGCGCAGCCTTTCATTAACGGAGCTCTGGCAGTGATCTTGCCTGCAGAAACACAGGTTGAAGATTTACTAGTAAACAGCTGGAGTGGATGTTATTTTCCTTCTCCCACTTCTCAAGATCAGTTTATTTAATCTAGAAATGAGATCACTACAGGACAATATTTTACACACACACACATATATATGGAAGTTCGTTGAAGTTAGTTAATGCATACGGGGATCAATATCTGCTGGAGGCAGAGCAAGAAGCACTCAGCGTATTTGCAGCCAGGGAGATTTAGTCCGACATTAGGAAAATCTTTCTGAATGTAAGAGTTGCCAGCACTGCATTAAGCTACAAAGGAATGTTGGTCTTCAAGAACAGATCAGATGAGTGTCTCTTCTAGCCTGCTAGTCTTATCTCAGAAAAAGGGATGGATTAGCTCAGTGGTAAAGTTTATTCCTTCAGCCTTGCATTTCTATGACACCAAAACAATACAGCAAATTGAAGTTTAGTTCTTTGATGTAAAAACAATTTTGTACACCAAACCAAACTGCTAGGCTTACCCTGCTTTCTAGGTGAGCAGACAGCATAACCTTTGCCAAAAATCTGTCCTTAACTCCATCTCATTTTGAACACTTAACAGTCTTTTAGATACAAGCTCCAGTCTTTCTGGAGAGCATCATTACTTCAGTCGGTGTCTGTGTAGATTGCCTGGATAGCCCACTGATCCTAACATTAGCCAAACAACCCTCGCTGGCTGCAACGTTAGAGCTTCTCAGCCTTGTTCATCCATCAGTTACCTAATCGCCAAGCTGCAGGTGACTTTTAACAGACACATTGATTTCCAAAGTGTAATCACAGACAGGTCAGTTGCAGAGGCTCACAAAGACACAGCTGAAAAACCCTGAAAAGAACCACTTGGTTATTCTTATCCCTCCTCTGCAGCAAGCTGGAAAACCACAGGTTTGTTAAACCACGAGATCGGGGTGCACCACTTGCGCGTACCTCATGTTACCAGATCCGTTCCCATCTCCCCAGATTCAGTTCAGACTAATTCCTCCCAGCACGACCTCAGGCGTTACCGACCCCCAAGCACTACAGCGGGCGCTGCAGGCTGCCCGCGCCTCTCCGGAAGGTCATGTTCCTCCAGAAGGTCATGTTCCTCCAGAAGGTCATGTTCCTCCAGAAGCCAGGTGCGGCCACTTTCTGTGCCAGCTGGCCTTGAAAGCAGAAAGAGTCAGTCTAAGTCATCAGCAAACTATACCTGGAGGTATGTCAATAATATCTTGTATTTATATACCACATAGCTGCTAGCCATTATTGACACCTGATGGCAAACTTCCACCCCTTTAATAATACCCAGATATAACTATCTCCTGGACGTGGTTGTAAATGCAACTTGCCTAACGCCCACTAGAAGCACTTTATGGATGTAAATCACACCTGGAAAAAAGGTAGGTGGATTTCTGCTCAATTGAACATACACCATCTACTCCCAGCCTACAGCCTTATGGAGTGTTGTTCTACAGCTTGAAAGCGCAGTGTGGCCAGAGGGCAAGTCAATACCAAATGCAGTTCTGAGGAGCAGATACACTTTCTGGCAAACCTGACATAGTAATTTTATACATTGAACATCTGGGTTTTTTTATTTTAATCTTGTTATAACAAAGCCATATATAGCAGAAAAAAAAGTCTTACAAAAGTAGACCTGTTCCTGAAGTGACCCAAGATAGATTAAACAGACCATCTATCTTAGGATTAAAAAAAGGAATGTTAGAACCTATGAATTATAGTTAGCCTTCCTCCTTTCTTCATAGTGCCATAACTTTCTCCTGGAAAAGTCCAGGCAGACTGAAGTGGAGGACAGGGGAGGGAAGATTTTTTTTTTCACTTACAAGAATGGGTGAAAGAAACAAAAGTTTGTTAGGTTTTACATTACTTCTTAACTGATGGAGTATTCCAGAGTCCTGTTTGAATCCCAGCCTCATCCTGACCTGTAAGGGAAGAACTTAAGGCTCTTCACCCCTTCCTCCCACAGGCTTTGGTTTCCATGCAAAATAAAGGAGATGAGATGCCTTCCAGGTGGTCTCTCAACACTGCAAGCACCAGGTCTTTAGTTGCTCTGCTGAGTCTATAGCAAGGACCACCAAATTTTTCAGTCAGTTTTCATGAGTTCAAAATATGGCAAGGCTGAGAAAACAAATTCTCTTCAGCTCCACACTACAGAAGGAGAAAGAGATGCAGGCTGCCTTATGGAGGTAGAACTCCAAACCAAGCATGGTCTTGCCTTCCATTTACCTGTAAGCCAGCCTACGGGAGCAGCGAGTTTGAAACTTGTGAGCAGAAAGGTTTTCTTAAGTTTTATCAAGTGGGGGAAACAATGAAGAAGTAATTTTTCCTCTCAGTCCTACAAAGTCACCCTGGGCTGTGCAAGGAAGGCACATCCGAACAAGATTACTGAAGTACAATGCATGAACAAGACTACTACAGAAAGCAATTGGCATAATGTTCAGCTACTTCTGCTGCCAGAAATAAACTAATCAAGCCTTGATGATATTCATTTGAATATTAAAGGAGCTAAACATTCATCTACCCCTTAGACAAAAATAATACCTCAACAGAAAGCCATTAAAATAGATCAGTATTCCCAGGGACCATTTCCGTGAGCACCACTTGAGTGTGAAGCAGGTACTGTGCTTACACTGGTTAACCCAGCACTTCCCTCTCGTTATTTCAGACTGCTAAAAAATATCTCTGCTTGAAAAGACAAACAAAACAAACCACAACAGAGAAAACCACACAACCTAATCAAACAAAAATTCAGCTGCTGCCAAACTAGCCTTAAGATTAAAATCACAGAGTAAACAGAAGTCCTTTAAATACGTAATCGGACTGGTGGCACATAGCGCCAGCCGAGCTGACTCTCTGGTTCATACAGGACTTTGCAGAATGCCCTGCCAGACACCACTGTAAGCTTATGACTAAAGAATTACAGCTTCAGATTTTTATGTGCTTAGATTGGCTTCTTTCAGGAAAAAAAAACCCAACAATACACAACAGCTTGCACAAGCGTTGGATCTATACTTAGTTCTATGAGATAGAGAACAAAAACTGTAGCAATGACCCAGGGAAACCCTAGTTCCACCTGTGCCTGCTGCCAGAGCAACACGGAACCACCACAAAGCCCCTGACGTGCACTCTGTAGCACCATGGAAAAGCTAGTTATTTGCAGAAATTCGCCGTGCAGGCCCCAGTATGCTATCATAGGCTGCACAAAGCGGTCACTGAGTCAGACCAAGGCTCCTTCCAGCCCAGTACACAACCTCTCACAACAGCAAATGCCCAGACAAGAGCAACATACACAATAAAACCAGCAAAAAAATGTCTCATAGCCTCCAACAAGTCACAGCCCCAAGACCTCCCAAGTCAGAAGACATGCCAACAGTACCAGAGAGCTACACACCCACCTTACAAGTTCTGCATCCCATGGTTCAGTCCTCCACAACCACCTTCTCCTCCAGGCTCCCCTGCAGTGGACAACCACCTTCCTCCCGTGTCCCTCCCACTTGGAGCACCGGGTGCAGGTGGCCAGTGAAGTCTGTGATTTGCTGATGAGGAGCACCTTACTCTCGGGGCGAGGCAGCAGCAGGGCACGCTGGCCTGGGCTCACTCTTAGGTCCCGCTGCAGGTGGGCTGGCAGGTTGCTGCATTGCATCCTGGCACTGCTCTTCCCTCATCCTGCACCAGATGCATTTCCTATGGCAGGCTGCAGTGGTATCTTACACGCTGAAGACACTGGATTTCGCATCGTGGTAGGGATAGTGACCCTCAGGTTAGCCATGAGACCATCCACACTTAGGCAGACCTCCATCCCTTCCAGCTGGGGCTTTCCCAGCTCCAGGAGCTGTGAGAATAAAGTGTTCCCATGTGCACCTCCCATGACTGCATGGTCTGTGTTTCAGATGCATAGACCGAAATCTGACTATGAGGTTCATGTTATTTTGAGCCATTAATTCATTTTTATCCTCACTTTGGTACTCTGAAGTCCGCTGTGTGGTTTTCCATTTCAGACATTCCCATACTCCAAAAGCAAAATACAAATAGAGAGCAATCTTCCGTCCCTTCCAGAGTGAAAATTAAATCTGCAGTATTGACAATGTCATGTGCAAGTAGCAAGTGCAGGGTAGGACTACATAGCAAGGCATAAAAAGATTCTGCGAGTATTAGAGGAATTTGATTTTTATTTGGACTTTCAGCTCTCAGGCTGGTTTTTAAATTCTATCAATATTTTTGAAAATCCGTGGCAGCATTGTTTGTCTTGCAGTGTAAAACTGGTTAATATATGAAATAAGTATCTTCAGAGTACAGTAAAGCAATTTAAATGCTCAAAATGCTTTATTAGCATTATGGGAGAAACCATAATTACCAATTTTGCTACTAATAAAATATATTTTGTTTATTATTTAACACTGAAGCAAGGGCTAACCCTGCAGCTTTACTTTGGTAAAAGTCCCATCGAGTAAGGAGTTAGTGCTAGACATAAGTCATTATGTGGGAAGGAAGCAGGAAAATATTTTTCTAATGAAATTTAGAAGCTTTTTTGGAGTATCAGCTCTGTGGAACTTAAATGCTCAAGTGCCATCTTGGACTGTGAAAATCACACTGTTAGAGCCTGCAAGGAACAGAGCACTGCAGTAGGCACATGGAAATTTAAAATTCATTTACTATCTCACTAGCAGGTTAGTCTAGGTGGAAGTTCTCAATCTGGAAATGATGCTATTTGGATCTCTCTTTCACATCCTTCACCATATCTTTCATGGTTGCTAAGAAACAGCGGCATTACAGTAGAGTAATCATTCCTACTCCGTTCTAAATTGTAGTTAATTAGTCTATGCGTGAAGTGGGATTCCTGGCATGAGAAGAAAGAGATAAAGTTTGTGTTTAAATGCGCAAACCAATTCACAACTGAAGAACTGTGGATTTGATCTAAATCAAATTGTTCAAATGGCAAAAAGCTTTGGAAATTTTACATTTCCCAGAATGTTTTATAATACTTGGGTAGAATAAAGGAATCATGATTAGCCGTGTCCCAAAATCTGTCCTTTTGCAGACATTAATGAACATTCTCAGCTTGAGTGTGAAATCTGGTGGGTACAAAGACAAAGATGATGTGATTGAATAAACTGAAAAAAAAAAAGGCATTTGTTCTCTGGCACGAATAGCATATACAGCGGGGAGAGGTTTACAGCTTAGGAGAAGGTGGGAAATAAAGATGCTTCTGGGGTTTTTTTAGAAAATTTGAAAGTATACTTTTTTATGGAAATAAAAATCTACAAATTATTGGGGAATACAAATGTTTAGGTTACACAAATCTATCTGACTATCCTTTGTCTTCTGTATTTCTTATTTACCTGAATAGGTTTAAACATCATGGTCTTGAACAGAAATAAGTCTTGGCTGTGTCATTTGCCAGGGAATTTTCTAACTAGTGCATTTGTTGTCGGTAGCTGTAGTCAAAGGATTTTTGTCATTCGATTTCCAAACATGAGTGAAAATTTGGTATTTCATTATGAAAGAACAATGAACAAGTGCCTGCTATTTGAAGCTCAGGACAGATCTGTCATTATCTTTCTAGCAAATTTGTGGTAGCAGTAATAGTACTTTTTAATGAAGTCAAGTAAGGGAATTTTGAATACCTGAGAAGCTGATTGCTGTGAAAGCCTTTTGTGGTTTTTTTTCCTTCTCGGTACGATTTTACATGGAGAGGATTTTCTGCTTGGAGAGGAAAAGAAAAAAGTGCTTCAGTGTCTTTTCCTTTTTCTTTTCCAAAGAGAGGTGTTACAGAAAGACCTTTCTAACTCACATGCAGTGGACTTCTCAGTTCTCGCTGAGCAGAGCCTCTCCTGGGCTGTCCAGGTGCTAAGCGTTAACATTGACAACCGGCCAGATCTACACTCTGTTGGACAGCCTTCGTTTTAGTGGCTGTTTATAAGAGCCAACATGCTATGTGGTGATGGCTTCTCAATCAGGATATACCCTGCAATCAAAAACTGAAAAATATTTGTGTTCAATATGCTTTGAGAGCTTTCAAATTATAAAAATGTAGAAAATATGTTTAAAATCCTTATTTGTTAACTATCTGCGTATAATTTTGTGTGCGTGCGTGTGTGTGTTGCTGTTTCCAGGTGGAGATTCAAAAGTTATTACTCTGATTATTTCTCAAGCCTCTATTTTCCTTCCTTTCCATAATGGTATAAAGATTGATACATCTTGCAAGAAATCAATGATTATTTCGTTTTACTACTGATTGGGATGTCAGAGGGCTTTTAAGATGTATTGTAAATAAACAGCTTGACAGAGGCCGCGTTGGCTGTGACCCAAAAGAGAAGCTATGATAATCTGTGGAGCAGCTAAGTGCTGGTTTGGAAGGGAGCTGAATAACGAGCCGTTGTCCCAAGGGCAGCAGGAGGTTAAAGCATACGATCAGCGGGGTGGCATGCAGCCCTGACCTGGGGCAGGAAGACACATTGTGCAGCCACGAGCACAGAACAGAATGAATGAACTGAACGGAACTGGGGGTGAAAGGGGGATGTGACTTTCCCTTTTCCCAGTCCTTCCTCTATCCATCCCAGCTCTGACTGTGAAATTCATACAGGTAAAAAAGATGTCCATAAGATACACTTCAGCACAAAGACCTGAGGACCAGATACTGCTAAGGGCTTACATTGGCCCTAAGCAATTTGAAGATGTTTTCAGGGATTATTTTAATGTTGCATCACCCCCAGATACTATATTATTAAGAAAAATCTTCAATTCTAGCCATGAAAGATTATCTGTAGTTGGTAAAGTTTCACAGAACCTTGCCAACTTGCGAGAAGGCAGTTTTAAAAAGCACAGTGGATGTTCCACAAAAGTCTGTGCAAGGGCATGTGTTGAAAGTACATACCTACGTACTTTAGTGTGCCATTGCCCTTTGAATGTCACTGTGAAAATGTAGCAAAGTGTGGTATAATTCAATGAGACGGCGAGTTTTGTTGCTGATTCTCAAATCTAGTGCCTCGTTTGATTGTAAGGCATGTTACCTGAGGGACCGACAGCCCGACCCGAGCCTAGCACAGGGGCTTTGAATTATCTTTTAGGAGATCAAATTGTGAAAAAAACTAACCGTGAGTTTGAGCAGCTTGACCGTAATAATCACAGGCTGGCCCACGGTTTTGTGAGTGCTCTTAATTCTATCAGTCTCAGCAAGAACTACCACTGGGTTGTCTCCCACACAGAGATGGTCACCACGTCCTGAAAGCATCAACTTAAGTGGTAGTTCTGCGTCCAGAAAACTTGAGGTCCTGAAACCAACCTGAAGAAGCCTTTATTGAAAACAGCAAACTGTGTAAGTGCCAACCCCCTAATGTAGGGTCACCCGGAGCAGCGTGACAGGGTAGTTCCCCCCGCAGGAAGGAAAGCAGTTTGTGTCAAGCTGCGCCCCACCTGCGAGGCTGAGTACTGTCGAACATTGTTTCGGGGAAGTTCTCATAAAGGCTGATGGAGATGCAAATGTGTGACAAATGTATTTGGCTTCATGAATCCTCCGGCTAAACCTCCTACACATGGCCCGAGCCGCGATAGCCGCTATTACGGCATATGAACTGTCGTAGCAGAAAGGGAGGAGCTGGCCGGACGCACGGACACCAGGCAGGGACCGTGTTCCTGCGTGCCCTGGCACGGCTCTGGGCTCCAGTGTTTCAGCTTTCAAAAGGAGCTTTTGGGAAAAGGCTGTGGAATAGCCACTTGACAGAAAGCAGCAGTTCAGACCCACGAACTGTGGATTCCTTTTAGAGAACAACCCTAGAGATGAATCAGTGAAAGGCGTAGCGCAAAATAGGCTGCTGTTTCAACTGGCAACCGCAGAACACGCTTGTGTTGGGCTATTTCTGTCTTGTACAAGAATAACTTCCATCATTTCTAATCATTTTTCCAAGTAACACAATCTGGTTTCATTTTCCAGCACTAATGGAGGAGAAACCTTTATTTCAATCTCGTAATCGATCATCGGTAACTAGATAAACCGGTAACAAAGCTAAATAAACATGCCAGATTCCCAATGAGCTTGCTATCTGCGCCAGAGCGCTGGAAAAAATAAATAATTCTGATCAGTTCTTCGAGTGGCAGCCTTCCAACCCCAGCAATAAGGCAGGCCCGACGTACTCTGAAGCAGACGTACTCCTTCCGCACGGAACAAAGCGAACTCTGCAGCAGCCACGACTGCAGCCAGCTACGGGAGGGCTGACCTGCCAAGCAATAAACACTCACCCAATAGTCTACTGCGGTGGTTTTTCAGTATTTTGTTGCATTCTGAAGATTATCCTACTTTTCTTCAGTTGAGCAAGCATGTACGGTAAATTTAAGCTTATAGATAACTGACTGTTTTCTTAGTTGCCTTTTTCAGGGACATCTCACGGGTTCATGGTCTGCTCTAGTCTGGCTATGTCCACCCAGGTCTTACTTACCTAGGCTGGGTGCTACACCGTGTTTTCTGTATGGTTTACCTGGGAAATAAACCTCTGTGGAGAGTTGTGAAATTTTTTACTGCACAGAGAAATGGTAGAAGTGCTACCTAGCGCATGAACGGTGCTGCCGAGCCTCTCTGTAAACATCTTGAGTTTCATCCAAAACAAGGGGGAAAGGGAATGCTTTATAGTTTAGTGGATTTTCATGTTCAAAATTTTTATTTTCAATTAATCTGCCTTTATTCCCCTGCTAATAAATCAGGTCATGGAGTTACATCCGTTTCCTTGATAACAGGAACAGCATAGGCACTACCGTGGAAGTCAATGTTTTCTGCAGGTTTTTTAACACGGTCATTATCAAAGAATGAACAATACAAATATAAATGAGCCATCAGAAGTTACAAGCTTTGAAGCTCTGTATGACAACTGGTCCTAACTAAAAGCAAGAACTTGAGCATCACCAGCAGCAGTCACATGGACAAGAAAGGAACCTTTCATGTAGCAAGTACCTACAGAGAGACTCCTACTGATCACCACCGAATGAAAGGATACCAAAGAGGAGACGTGCGAGACTTCAGTTGTACGAGGTTAATGCATTATCTACTTGAATCGTGGATAAACAGAAGAACGAACACAGGACACTGAGAAGTTAAAAAAAAAAAAGCCTGATTTAATTGGAAAGCATCACTCAACTGGCTTCTTTAGTTATTGTTGGAAGCCATCCCAACTCTTTATATATTTAGAAGTGATATAATTCAACTCATAAATAATTTCTTAATAAGCAACAGTTCTCCCAAAGTATGTGATTTAATCCTGCAGAGCTTGTGAGAAATGGGGCTGTTCCCTTTGTGCTTCATACATTTAGAGCATTTTATGACAACAATAATTTTTCCATTGTATATTTTAGAAGTAACGTATCCCAATAAATGCATTTGGTATCCTATGAAATGACAAAGGCTTTGGACAGTAGGTAATAACAAATGCGGAAACAATTAGTACTGTCAGTCCTATGGTGTCGCAGAGACAAAGTTACATTATCATTAGTGAAACCTACGTAAGTGTATGCAAGATTAGACCTGATTAAAAGGCAGCCTTTACACCACTGAAAGGTCAGCAAAACCTAGTGGTGCTGTGTTGTCATTAGGAGTGAGAAATTTCCTGAGAAAATTTAAAAATGTATGTGTGTATATACATATTGATGCGTATATAGACACACAGGGGTTTGGGGGGGGAGGGGGGTTGTTTTGTTTTTTTCTTTTTCCAAAAGGACGCTCAGTCTACAAGAGCAAAGTCGAGGTCAGCCCTGTTAGTTTGAAGAGGAGCAGAGCTCTGGGATCCCTGTTGCACAACAGGAACAACTCTCTTTCCCAGCCCAGACCTCTGCAGCAAAGCTGCTGCAAACGGCAGGCACGGGAGGGAAGGGCAGTCTGACAACCTGGGACACTGACAGGAAATCATAGCGGGTTTTATCAGAAATCTGTGCATTTACAACAATATTTCAACCGGTCAACATTTTCCATCAAAATAGCTTATTAAGAGTGTTTCCAGCTTATATTAATGCTAGGGATAGCCCATAATTCATTAATTTCCCTTTTCTCAGTTGCCTAAGTAGATACAGCCGTAATATTTGTGCAGTCTCAAGTCTCTTTAGGTTCAGAGCGATTATTGTTCTTCCATCAACCGATTAAAAATAAATCTGCTGAGGGGAGTGCTCCCTCCCTTGGTACAGAACTGAACCGCTTTGTCGGTGCGGGTGGAACTATGCCAGCGTACACCAGAGGGTTTGGCTTCTTTTTTTAAAGAAGAGCAAATAGTTTCAGGGGCTGGATCTGTACCTTGGGACAGGAGATGTAGGAAAGGCCGTAAATTCTTCTTGATTCAGGAGTTAGGTTTTTCTATGACTTCAGAGCAAATTTCAGCAAGGCTCTGACTCATCTTTAGGATATTATTCAACATGGCTATTGAACATTAGACCCCATGAACAAGGTTACCTTAGCACAGGCAAAAATTTAGGATACATTTGGAAAGATACAAGAGGGGAAGGAAAAAAATCAAGATTTTTTTCAATTCCATTTCACACTAAGCTCTGTTCTTTTTACTCAGAACATACCCTATGAAATGATAAAGCTATTTACATGAGTAAGTTGAAGCAGAGCTTGGCTGTGAAATCACTGGCTGTTAAAGAAGCGTGTTTTGATTAGTTTCAACTTGCTTTGGGTTTAAAAAAAGTAACAAATAGTGCTGAAAATCAGCGAGGTGCCAAGGCTGGCAACTGGGAGTCCCCCGAGCCGCCAGCCATTCTAATCAGGGTACCGCGGAAAAGCGCTGTTTGGAGAGCTGTTCTCTGGCAATGGAGAGAGGAACGGCTTTTCATTCATTTTCTTCCCACTTCAGCGGGTTAGTCAGGACTAACCGAGTAGAACAGGCTCATTATTGTACCTGTTCAAAGGACAAGGATTTTCTGGCTTTGCATGGAGGTGGCTTTGCTGGTGTGACTAACCTCTCGCAGTTAGTTGGGGCTTCAAAAGTGTTACTTTGCTCCACTTACCGCTTACATCGTTTGGTTCGTTGTGGTACATCTCAATTAGGGAAAGCAAACCAAACAGCTTTGCTGGCTGGAACTCATTAATTAACTGTGCTGCAATGTAATGTTGCAAATTCTGCAAGGAATCAGAGGAAGCTTTTTCCACTGAATCTTTTAAAGGTATAAACATGTCTGTTACTATAAAATTCAGCTGAGCATTTTCCCCTCCCCAAGTAAACACTGAGTCTGAAACGTGAAGCCAGCAGTGGCCATCTTGAGCTGCAAGTCCAAAACCACAGCAAATGGCGGCAATTAGAACTAACCAACACTCTGGGAATTGCTGTAATTACAGAACACTTTTGCTGGAAAATACCACACATCTTGCACGAGAAAGAAAAACGGAGTTGTGAAAGGGAAGCGATGACCCTTCTCAACTCAGTGCTTGAGTTCCGCGCTGTGCTGAGGGTTGCACCTCGGAGGCAGTTTCCCGTGCCGACGTTTCTGGAGGGAGTCCTCACCAGTGAAACACGTGGCTGCTTTCCTGTGCCCGTGCTCCGGAGGCGCGAAAGCGCAGAGAATGCCCATTAGTTAGATGTCATGCGGGCATTGTGCCTTATCAGAGGAAGGCAAGGAAGCAGTGCTTGAAGGACATAAGGAGGTCTTTATGAAAGATTCTTTTATGGAAGATACCTTATTGAGAAACCTCACAGTACCCTCTGCTTACCTGTTAACAAGTATTACCCAGAGCAGTCCCTGCCCACACCAGTTTTCCTTGGCCCCTAGAGTGACAGCACAACTCAGTCCTGCGGCAAGAGGAGCTGAAGCCACAGGGTCACACTTGTAGCCTTGGGTTTGATAACAGCTTCCACCCCTGCATCACTGCTGCTGGCGACTGAGTAACACAGATGAACCTATTCGGAAGCAGGGAGGAAAGCAGGGGAGTATTTGTGTATCTACCAAATGATTAGTGTAAAACAAGATATCTGGAAGGACATTATTTTGCAGAAATGAGGGAGGGAAGGAGGAGTCCATCCATCTTGCACCTTTGCCACTAAAGAGAATAAACCAGGTACGTTTTGCAAAGAGCATGAACAGAACAGGAGACACTGCCATTAATGCAACACAAAATGCCTGTTAAACAACACAGAGCAGCTAACGCACCACGTGTTGTTCAACACTCTCCATCTAATCTTTCCTCACCCAAGTAGAGATATGTTGTAGATTTTCCAGGTCAAATGAACACCTACAAACAACAGGGAAAATAAATAAAACCAAAGTTTCACAGAAATACACCCTTATCATTTAGGCCATACTACACATTGTTGGAGGTCTAAACTGGTTTTGGTGGGTTTTTATTTGAGGAGGAAAGTCCATTTTTCTTGTCTAAGAAAGGAGAAAAGATTACAGAAGCAGGACTTGAAGAACAGTGTGATTATAGTTGCCCATATTTAACCAAAACACAGTAACTAGCATACGTGATAAGAATGACGGCAAAGAAATAACAGAACTAAGAGCTCCAGAGATCTTATAAATCATGACAGCTTGGTAGAATTAGCCTATAATATTTCAAAACTTCAGGGGGGTTAAATAATCTACTGCACACATTTCTCCATTCCTAGCTCTGAAGCTGTTTTTTCATTTACTGCTTTGGTGGCCTCTGCCTTTTGTCTCTTCACTTCTGAAGCTAAAGCAAATGCCATTAAAGTCACTCCTAAATCTAGCCATTGACACAAGTAACTTATATTCCCATGTTCCTGATGAATAATTATTTTATAAAAAAAAAAAAAGGAATGAGGCAAGAACAGACACAGTAAGATTTCAGCTTTTTCTCTGAGAAGTTATCATAGTGAAAAATAAACATAACTAAAGGAAATCAGCAAATAGGCCTTCTCTGCATTTACTGACCAGTCCCCAGTCAGGATGAGACCCCGAGCATGAGAAAGACAGACATTTTGAATTCTGGACGCTACTTCAGGCAGTAGCCATGACACAATGCATGGTTATCCTCCAGTGGCTGTGGGAAATGCAAACGATAGCACCAGGTACCCCGTACAGAGATAATGCAGTCTGAGGAAAGTGATGCAGGGAATTTAAAAAAAAAAAATACATTTAATTGGAATGCGCCCTCTCTAACCAGCAAGTTCCTTGTAAAAGAATTAGGAAAGAGCACCTGCTGGATACCAAGTCAGTCTTGGATGAGAAACGGTTGGAGTCAAACGAAGGAGAGAGCTGCCTCGAAAAGCATATCATGTCATCGATTCTTCTGACAATACATGGTTATTAGTGTTAGATAATGTTTGCTTTTTAAAAATAAATATTTTATATGTAAATGTAAAATAAGACGGTCATTAAATGACCCTAGAAGAGGCCATTACAGGCATACCCAAATTAAGACATTCAAGTGTACGCTTTTTAAATACTGAAATCTGCTAAATTGCTTTTACGGTGTCGGTCTGGGTTTTATTGTAGAATAAAGCAGATAGCTGTAGAATTGCCAAGCATCTCTAGATTTTTATGGACCATACCCATCGCAATGTTAATGACATTTATCAGCTTCTATTTCACCAGTTTACAAAGCAGTGTAATTATTACAGCTATCTAGATTAAGAAAATCTAGTTGATTCAGTGTTGCCCTGAATAAATTCTTGTGGCATATCATCACATTTATAGACTTGTGCTTATAGCATTACTCTTCGGTTACTATCCTAGGATGTACCCTGTGTGCGAGTTCCAGGAATAAAATGCATCAGCCAACCACGAGCATGAACACGGGACCAAAACGTAGGCAACGACAGCTGACTCTGGTCTTTTTTTTCCCCCCACTGTTTCTATTTGTCAGAAATCCTGCAAGCTCTAACGCACTGCTTGGATTTCGAGGCAGTGTCTCACTGTATGAGAGACAGAGTTCTGGCATTTGGAGTTTTATTTCTTTGATAAAAGCTTTCCACAAGCGATTTCTGCGTACATTAAAGTCAAATAAGCGTCGACTGACGCACCATTATGCTAGCACCGCTGGGCTGCGCTTAATGAGACTCCCCATAGTGGGGAGCCGGTCTGAGAGGCTCACTGGGGCGCCTGTTTGCTGTAAGAAAATGCGATTTTATCATGAGCATATTTTGCACTGGAGGGATGGTTGTTAAGCATCCTGGAAGCATAAAGCTTCCACGTGTGTTTTCTCTGTAGGTACGACAGCATTTAATATTTGGGAAGAGAATATTGAAAATGATCTGTAGGCCTGAAGAAAGGGCAGAGAGCTGACTGAGGGGGAGGTGCTGGTAGCATCACTCCTACCCCAAACCTTGAGAGCTAAGGAGGGCCCCGTGCTGCCAGAAGCTGCAGAAACGCAGGTGAGCTAGCTCAGCCCTAGGCAAAGGCAAGCCTGAATAGTCAGCACTGTGCCAAGGGCGCCTCAGCAACACCATCAAGCCCAGAGGAAGAGCACAAATTGCTGCAAAAGATGCTATTTGAATAGGCTTGGGGAAAAAAGAAGAAAGAAAAAAAAGAAGCAGCACGCCAGCCCTTGAGTTTGGCAGCAAAACCAGCTCCGCTAAGGTGAGGTGAGCAGAGTTAAAGTTCCGCTCGGTGCTTTGCCAAGGGAAGCTTCAAACGCATTGTAGTGTAGGGCTTAATAGCATAACACTAGCAGCTCCAATTAGCATTAATTAAAATTAAATAAAAATAAGCAAGAGGGCTCCTATTCCAGATCTTTCATGTTGAATACATAATGTACAATGTCTCTATGGGGAGGACTGCAAACTTTTCTCTTTTGGTTTAAATCTTCCCGAGAAGTTTCATTAAATGACTGTTAGTAAAAGTGAAATGATTTAGAGTATCATTTGACTTGATGGTGGACTTTACCTAAGTGTTCCTGCTAGCAGTTTATTCCCTGCGAGCAATACAGCCATACCTATATTCAGAGCACAAACACTGGATTATTGTTTCTAGGCTCTGTGGTGCAAACCCATAGGAAGCTCGGGATTATGTTGGTATACGAAATAATAGTAATGCATGACAGGTATACAGCCATTCCTTTTTAAGGCTCCAGTCTCCATTTAAAAGCATACAAATATATCATTAGATCGAAGGCTCTCTGCAGCAGTGATTGCTTTCTGCTCATGGTTTATATAATTAGATGTGAACGTCCCTGGGTTATGCTACCGCAACTGCAGGAGCGCAGAGCAGGAACTACTGATAGTTGAACCGTACGAAACGTATGAGCACAGTAACCTTATTTCTCTCGACAAGCACATGATAGGGATTGTTAGACCCTCCTGCTAAAGGGAATCAGAGCAGGACTGGGGCCCAGGTGGCCTGGCCCATCCTTACCTGACAAGGATCTCTCTGGTGGGCTGCCTGCATGCAGCAGTACAGACCAGAACTGTCCAAGTCCCTCTTCAAGAAAGGAATTAACATTTTTCTCCACTGTAGAAACAATTGAATGGGAAACACGAGATTGGGCAGAATCCAGTTTGTTCCTATGGGACTGGTGAGAGCTGAGCAAGAAGGAGGTTGTGTCACACTTCTTCAGGCAGAAAGAGCACTGAATGCAGCAGAGCCTTGGGGAAGGACCGAGAAATGCAAGGTTAGGTCTCTGGGAGAGAAGGACTTACCAAATCCTAAAAAGCAGTAAGGGGAAAACACATCTAGCAGTCACCTGTGGGGAAATGCTACTGCCTGAGGAAGCTCCACAGGGTGTTCGCTCTTGGAATACCACGTCAAATCCAGGCAAGATCAGCCACCATCAGCCAACTCACTTTTGGCAACTGTGTTGATCAGCCATGAGAAGCTGCCTGCACGTAGAATGGCTCCAGAAGGACAGGTAGCGTGCCGCTGGCTCTGTTTCTTCAGCACGTACCACAGACTCTCCAAAAATTCATGCTCCTGAATAAGAAGTGGCAAAATTGACCAAATTACCTTCAGAAGCAGCAGTTGTTTTGGTGGAACGAATTCTTGTTCCCAGGCACAATCTGTGTTTTTTAGCAGAGCTGTGGAACTGTCTCTCATTTTATGACCATTCACCAGATCTAAAGGCAGCAGTTCTGCTGGCATCGGGAACAGCGAGATGGTAGCAGCACGCGGGCTGCGTTGCATTTCTTTCCCTAAAGATCAGGCTGGGCCTGGTTCGGTGCATGTGGAGTCTCTCTCCAGAGACCGTCGTGGCTGCTGCATTCAGAGGTAACGTTTCTGCACTGTCCTGGATATTCAGCCGGATGCTTTCAGCACGCGTGTAGGTATCAGCACAAATAGACTCAGCACGTATGTACTCAGAGATTTCACAGAACTGAAACCTCAGGAGGGATGGCACATGCTGCTTACCTGTGTTTACCGCTGAGGCTTGTCCTTTCAGGGTTTTCTTTAGGTAGCATAAAGGCAGTGATTATTTTTTTTTTATTTTTTCCTCCGCAAATCCAATCCTGACTCCGTACAGCTGCACTATCATGTGATGGGGACACATACATACAGATGTATAAAAACACACGACACGTTGCTGTTACATGCCTTAGGATAATGAAATATGCCTCCTAAGAACTGTTCACCCTTTCGGTACTTTTCCAGCATCTTTTGCATTTCTGCTTTCCTGAAATGCAGAGTTGCACTTTACAGTGAACTTCTGCACCACGGGTGCTTACGGCTACTGCTGTTAAACCGTTATTGGAGACTCCCTGACGGCAGAGAGAGCGTCCCTGTTACCAGGATATTCCTCCTGGCACGGTATGTTTTGCAGTATGTATACACACAACGAACAAGTACACAACCAGATTATCGCCATTAGCATTTATCCTCTACAGGAGCTTCGACTGCAAATATTATTTCTGCCACTTGGGTCAGTTCCATCCCCAGGACAGTATTGATGTTTAGCACTTCAAACCCATAACGAAGAAACCCTCGGTTTCTCCTCCCTTTTTCCTGTATAACCTCAGGATTGTTTCTTTCCTTACTGTAAGACACTAACTTCTGGCAGCTATTTTTCATGCAGATCTTGAACCAGGGAGGAACAGAACTGACCTGCAAATCCACCTTACTGAGTTTTGAATCCTTCCACAGGAAATAATCTTTTGCACTTATTGTGAGACTCATTTAATATTTTCATTAGGTTATACTAAGGTTTTCATGGTTTACAATGCTTCCTTTTTATAAAAAGAAAAGGCTGGCTAAACACTGACCAGTCTTCATGACAGTACTTCAGAGAACGACTGTGGAGAATGCAGCAGGTGGTCTAGTCCATGTGGGATGAAGACATACCAGTCTGTGTCTTTTTTCATGGGGATGGAAGCCATCCCATACTCCTTTTTTAGTGTTTTGTGCATCTTAAGCAGATGCTTGACCTGACACTGCAGATGAGCAGGGCAAAGCAGATCACCCAAAGGATATATTAAAGTCCAAATCAGGCTTCATCTTGAAGGAAAACAGGGTTATAGATCACATCTGAGGCAACATGTGCTTTCTTCCTACCAATAAATCCCCTATCAGATGCACAAAAACTTGTAAGAGATGGGGAGTGCGATGAATCCCAGCTGCCTTGACCAGCATTCATTTTTCCTTTGGTCAGGAGTTTTCCACTTAGAATCAGGGTTGGCCATCTCCCCAGCAGCTAATCCTTCTCTAGAGGCGGGGGGACCAAAAAACCCCCCAAAAATAACCAAAAAAGCCAAGGATTCCACACAGCCTGACTTTCTGCAACTGTTAAAGTCTTTTTTTTTTTTTTAAACAAGCAGGCAAACAGTAGGGCATTGTTTAAAACAGTATGTAAATGGGGACTCTTCTACTTCTGTTACCCTCCTTTAGGAACAACAGTAAACGGGCGTAAGCAGACTCTCTTTTTAAGTATCCGTGTTTCTTGCCTTTACAGTTTCGTCTTTGCTGTTGTTAAATACTTTTCTAGCACTTTCAGACTAAACCAAGACACTGATTTCACCCTGGAGCAGCACTACTGACATGTTTCGTTCAGATTTTTCTTGTAAAGACCCACAGAGCACCAGGGTTTGTGCGTGGGCAGCTATTTCAGTGCAGCACGTGCTTAATCCGTCCTCTGTTGAAAAAAAAAACCCTAAACTACAAAGAAAGAGAACGTGCTTACTTGCTTGTCAGCCAGGATGAGCAGATGACATTTTAAAAAATGAAATTTTAAGCTTTAACACCATTGGTTCATTTATACCACTGAACTCACTCATTGAAGATGGATTCTACAATACCAGTTCTGATGGTTATAATCCAACAGCAAGCAGGGTTTGCTTCAGCAAGGCCGCAGTGGGACTGTCTGTTAGAAGTATCTAAAGAAATCATTAAACTTTTAGCAGGGGGAGGAATAAAAATACTTCAGATGAGTTAAAGGAAACCAGAGCAGGCACCATTCAGACACTGATATTATCAGCAGCTCTTACTCAGAAGGGAGGATGCCCGCAGGTCTTTTATGGACTTGCACAAGCAACGCTCCACCTGGTATTGCGCCGCCCGTGTTGTGAAGCCGCAGCACGAAGCATCGGCTAACTGGGGCTCGGCTTCAGATGGCCGCGGCATTCGCGCTGCCGCATCTGTGCAGGAGAGCCCAGACCCGTATCCTGTAACCTGTTAGGGCAAGCGAAGCGCAGTAGCTTCACACCCGGGCCAGAGAAGCTGACCGGCTCTCCACCGTGCAGCGGGGCAGGGCGCAGGGCACGGCCCCGTGTCCAAGGCAGGACGTCGGGCAAAGAGAGCGGGGGATGCTCTGCAGCCAGGGGGGACGCTAGTATGGCAAGCGGTGAATTAACTGGGAGCTTTTCTTTTTAACCCCAAAGGACTTCACAAGTTTCAGTAACTCCCCCAGATTTTTTGTAGTCCTTTTTTACCTCCTGAATATTCTCAGGCTAAGAATTAGAATCTTGCACTGGACATAGCAATACATTGGGTGCCTTTACAAATCTAGGCCTTCGCATTCATGTAGGAAATACAAACTGTTATTAAACCACAGACACAGGTAACACCCACATACCTGGAAAGTAATGGTGCTGTGACATGCAAAATATTGTAATTAGGCATGACTCAAGGTGAGGGTCCAGAAGAATATTTCTTTAGTAATTGACTTTCACACCTGCAGAATCTCTTCTATAGACAATTTTGGTTTGGGTTTCTTTTGTTTGTTTGGGGTTTTTTTGCTGTTGTTGGGTGGGTGGGTTTGGGGTTTGTTTTAAGAACATTAATCAGTCACAGGATAAGCTGCACTTTAAACTGCCATACACCCCTAGCAAGCCCTGCTGTTGCAGCAGGTTTGGCACCCTTTGTTTCCTTTGGTGACAGTAACATCACAGTCATACTGTTCCAGCTGTATTCCAGCCAGAGCTGTCCCGATTTGTGGGCTGCCAAACAGCAGGTCCAAGCATGTTGTAACCCATTTTTTTGCTGTTGTTGGGGCCTTCTGACTAGTAGCTGAATTGTAAGTACTAACCAGCATCTTCAAAATACTTTAATTGACTCCCCTAAAGAACATAAGCAAAGAATAAAGATGAGACAATAAATAGCCTATGATTGAGGTTAATTAAACTTTCTTTTCTTAATAGTTTTAAATATCTTGTGATCAGTCTAGTCTGCTCCCAACTGGGGAGAGTTAACTGCTATCAGACATTTCTTGCCACTATTGCACTCTTCATCTTCCCCTCATTTGATTTTCTTCTCTAGTTTAAACAGAGTTTGGAAGCACGGCTGGTGTTAACTGGGAAAATTAACAGCTCCTCTGGTGTTTTATTTAGGGACCCACAGTATGTTTTTCCAGATGTGCCTGTTCTCTGCCATTGTTTTATTTCCCTCCTACCCATCACCTTACTAATTCAAAACCCAGTGGTCAAGCAAACAAATACTGAGGCAGTAAAAGTACAGCACATGGTGTCCATAAAAATCTCCCTCATTTGCGAGACATGCAGATGCCATTAACTTATATCAATTCCAAGCTTAAACAGCCTACCTTGCCCCCCCCCATCCCTTAGCCTCTTCTCATTTATACACGCACACTGAACAGCGTTACCCCTACCCACCCGGCACACGCGCTGTGGCAGCGTCCTCAGAGCATTTCAAGCAAAGCAGGCTGAGTAGTATGGTCAGTGGGGTTGGGCTTGTTGGTTTGGGTTTGTTTTTTAAAAGCAAAAAAAACCCACAAGACAAAAGCACATGAGAGTGAATTCAAGTTTTCCTTCCAATCACTCCCCCTCTGTGGGACAAGGTGGGCTATTTTGGGTGCATCTGCGCGATGTGCTGGAGGATGGTAAGAGAAGAACCATATGCTCTGCAGAGATCCTGGTGTAGTTCTGCAGGGATGCAGTGCCGGAGCTGCCGACCCCCATCCTCTCCCTCTGGATGTGGCAGAGCCCAGCCTAGCGCAGCTGGGGAGCCCTCTTGGGCGGCAGCAGCTTGACAGCTCCTGCACTGCAGCCTACTGTGGGGTTTTTGCAAGTTTATTCACCTTGACCTGGTTTAGCAGAAATACCTTTCCCTCCCCCATTTTCTTTCAACCTTTTATTAAGCTACAGAGAAACACCATCTTAGGAGTTTCAGAGCATCTTTGGAGCAGCTATCCTTGGGGTGCCGATTGCTTGCTTTCTCATGGAATTTTGTACATCCCTAGAGCATAGACATGGTTATTTTTCATGCCATTCTTAATATATTACAGTCAAAAATAGAATTACTCTATGTAAAAGGCAAGGACATTATATCTCTGGAGAAACAGCAGTGTACTGCAACAACAAGCAACTTCAAGGCACAAAAATAAACCCTCGGAATTTTCTTCCTGAAGGGATGAGAAAAAGGAGGACGTGGGGGGGGAAGAGGAAATCAGTGAACCAGTACCCAATAGCCTGTTTCTTAGCCACACTTTATCTGTGTAAAGCACACATATTGCATGAAAGCCCTGTTTAATACTTAGTGTCGGTACCTTGCTTTACTTACGGCATACTATGACGTTCCAACTGGGAACGACTGGCTCCTGCATGCTAAAGAGACTTCTGTGGAAGGAGCAGAAGGCATCTGAGCTACAGGAGCACAGGGAAATCTGCACCTCCCGATAACCAGGAGTGCTGACTGCAGTAATTCCAAGCACTAAGCCCAGCAAAGCACAAATGCCTCCGTAGCCCCTCTCTCGCCCTCACCCTGCCAGAGGAGGGTGCGAAAGAATACACAGAAAAGTTCGTGCATCCTGATCAAGAAGCCAAGTCATCCATGAAATCGGACTCAACTGCCCCAGGATCTGTTTTGGTGTTCAAACATCAGAAAAAGGGTATAGCTGCTCCCAGGCACCAGACCCCCCATCTGCACCAGGAAAACCCAGCCAGAGGCTGAACCAGGAGGGTTGCTTCAGGGCCACCGCAAGTGAATACTAAGGCACAGCCGTGACACAGGACCTGCCACAGAGCTGTGTGCTGTCTGACCTGGCGCTGTTCTCTCTGTGTGCATGGCTGGGGGGGTTGTGTTTGTTTTAAGAAGGCAAGGAGAGAGAGTGAGGAGTTACTGCGTTCCTGGAGCAAGGAGGGTTGTATGTACTGAAACAGAAAGCCTCAGCAGCTTTAAGAGAGGTGACAGTAGGTGCTGGCTTCCAGGATGTGTACCTGTATCCCCCATGCTTACAAAATACAGGCTGGATTTTCTGTTATTCACTCCGTGCAATTTATTTTTTCCCCTCCCTTCAAGTTCTCGCTCAAAACTGAATCTACCACTTTGGAAACCAAAAAGTAGCACCACAAGCAAGTTCTACAGATCATCCACAAAGAGAAGTCACTCCAATAATTGCATCTGTACAAAAAAGGACAGCTACAAGATGATGAAAGATGTCTCATGGCTTATCAGAGTCTCAGCGGCAAATACTACCTCAGCAAGAAAATCCATTCTTTTCTAGATAATTGTTGCTTTTGTGTGGAAGAATATGGTGGTCAGAGTCCTCTTAAAGGAGCTATTGATGCTTTTTTCCTTAGCAAGATAATTGGTTTATCATTCATGATATGCCTGGTGCTCCCCCAGAGACTCTGTCCCATCTAAGCAATACACAGTTCCTTAGCACAGATCAAAGAACTCGTTACTGTCCTGTGGTGAGAATAACATGGCCAGACATTAGAACAAGCATAATTTTCCTATAGAGTTAATAATTATTTGTCTAATTAGACATTTTTGCTATGTACTCACCATGATACCTTATTTTTAAATGCAGCGGCTTTCAAAGGAAAGTGTAAAAAAAAATGTGGTAATTGTGGAGGAGACAAAGGAGATTAAACACAAGATGGTTCAGAGACTGGAGTTAAACTCTTCAGCACTTACTACCCAGGATTTGCTGTGTAGGGTGGGGACACAAACCAGAAACAAAACACTACACTGATAGTTTGAAGGCCAAAGGCTCCTAAGCATGTCAAGATGTCCCCTACTGCCACCAGGACGCTATCTGCTGGGTGTTGTGGGCTATCCATGGTTACCTGCGACCCTGCTGTAGTGTTTTGGGTACATCAGTATGCTTCTCCGCTCTAAAATACTTTTGACCACAGCTAGCATTTAAAGAAAACTAATGACTAATACAGTCATAAACATCCATCTCAAAACACAGGAACACCATCAGTAGGGCATTGCAACAGGTAGTAACCAATCCTCCCGCACCCCCATTCCCTACAGACCACATCAGCCCAGGCAGTGCCGGGTCTGTTACGGCTCAGTCTGTTGCAGACACCTGCCTTGGCAAACCCAAGGGTCAGCGCGCCAGCGTCTTCCCTTGCGGCGTCAACCAGTTAAACCAGCATTTTCCGGGGCAGGGATGTCCAGTCTTTTCAATGTGTTTTGCACTTGCTACCAACATAACGAGCTGACACTGAAGGACTCAAAACCTGTTTATAAAATACAGTGATCAGCTTACCAAAACCACTTCTAGTTGTATAGCAAAGCTTAAAAAGCCCAAATACCACAGTGTTTTACTATCACTGCTGGCAGAAAGACTCAGCAATTTCTGTGACACCGGAGCGCTTCCAGATAAGAGCGCAGCCCTGTGTGCGCTCCGTGTGTGTACCTCGGGGTGCTGTGCAAGCAAGCCTGCCGTGCTTACCCTCGCCAGCAATTGCCAAGAGTTAAGCAGATGTGTTCGCTGCCCTGGCAGAGCTCCTCTGCATGCTACAGATGGGAGGTGCAAAGTTTCAGCACAACACTTGAAGTCGCTCTTCAAAGATACCATTCCCTGTGCTGCAGCCCAGTTTAGGTTTTGGTTCCGATATATGTTATCAGATGAAAAAAATTAAGAGCTTTGGTAGCCACTGTCAGAGAGGTGACTGTGCTGCCTGTGTGCCAAGCTCGTACTCGGCAGGCCTGACCCGAGGGCTGGGTCCTGGTTTCTGACACAGCGCACGGGGACGGTCCTCACTGAGCCTCGCTGTCCGGGAGTGGTTTCCTCTCCCACGAGCTGGATGCGAGTTTTCAGGATATGACCGGAGTGTAATGTGTCATTTGTGATGTCGAACAGCAGCCGTACAAAATCACAGCACCGTGCCAGCCGTGCCGTATGAGCAAGGCAGCTCTCGTGAAGGTTTCCACATGACGTGCCAGTTTCAGCCACGGGACAGTGCCGTGGTTGAGACGTCGCTTGCCAGCCACAGCTTTTAGACAGGGAGAAGAATCCAGTGGTGTAGTTTAACTCCCAGCCGGCTACCAGGGGTAGCAGGAGAAGAGCTTAGCCAGCCCCTTTCTTGGCATCTCCAGCAGAGCTGATGGAATCCACAGCTGAGCTCCTCTCCCCCGGCTATCATCTCTGGAGGCATTACCAAGATGAGGACGGCAGTTTAACTGCTCGTGCCGAGCACCACCTCTGCCAGGTACTGAAAGGCGCACTCCAGCGTGCAGCAACAATAGATTTCTAGTAAAGTGAATGCCAAATACAAGCCAGCTGCTGAAATAAGACCATCATTAGGGATCTCCAGTCGCTAGGTTCCCAGACAGTGCTTGTTTGCAGCATGACTGCTGCTCGTATAGCACACTGAAAGGAAAAACAGTAATTTCCTTTTTCCATTCAGTCGTGTTCCCTCTGTACAGTGCCATTGCTGCCATTTCCAGCACGTCCAAGTTTTGTCTTCAGATGTTTGGATACCGGTACGTACTCCCAGGACCATATAATTATCAGTCTGTAATCTCCTGTTCCACTACGGAAATGAGCAACCCTTTTATGTTCGTAGGAACAATTTAGAAGTGTTAAAAGTTTGAGCACCAGGCCCCTGGTGCTTACACATGTTTCAGTTGGCCCTCCCTGAAAGCTGATATATTCCATCTGGTCTAGTGGATTTCTTGGCTTAAAGTTACTGGAAACACTTAGTGTTTTCTTCTGCAGTGATCCTGTAGCTGTCCAAGAGTAAAACCCACACTTAGAGCGAGCTCCCTGGCTGCTCCACGCTACAGGAGAAGTGCTTTTAGCGTGCTTTTTTCCTGTCTGCTTTTAGGGCTGTTTTGAAATCCTGAGTTCTGCGGTTCACTTTTCTAATCAATCTTACAGCATGCAAGTGATACTAGCAGGATAAATAAACCAAACAAGTTCGCAGCTCACTACCTCCAAACATTTTTGCCTCAATACTGCAAATTAAGCACCAAGATTATGTTGTTGTTTGCTTTTCTACATTCTCCTTCCCAAATCGCACTATATTTTTTCTTGTCCTTGTAGCTTTACATAACAGCTTAAGAAAATTCCCTGCTTTTATTTTCCTCAAAGGTTATTTATGCTTTATAAGCTATTTATATCAAGAAAAAGAGACATTACAGGTAACTGCAGGCTATAACGAAACAAGCTGTCAGCCCAGTAAATTATCGACACCAGCAGCAATACTGGATTAACCCTTCAGATGCCCACTGCTCATTTAATGCCCCGCGAGAGCTTTAGGATACAACTGCCTCGTTCCTGCTCATTGGCATTCCCAGACCCTCCAGGCTCTGGGGCAGGTACGTCACTAGGTTAAAACACACCGATGCTTTCAGACTGGGTCACACAAACCATTAAACCAGCACATTTACCACAAGTCTCACAGCGCAGCCATGCCGTGCGGTGGCAGCCTCTGAGAGCATGCCTGTTCCTTGGCTTAGTCCATCTCCCGCAAGCCCAGGCAACTGCTAGCAGCTGGAGGGCTGCCCGCCTTCCCAGCAGCTTTGCTGACTCCTTAAAGCCTGGCTTTTGCTGCAGAGGCTGCACTGCATTTGAAAATTGAGGATTCAGGAGTATTAAAAATATTTCAGCCTTTTCATCATCTTTACTTCCCTGTGTGCTTCCCTCTTTTCAGTTGGGATTCAGGCCTTTGCTTACTTACAGTGCAGCTGCAACACAGACACAAGGACCTTTCCTACTCCCATCATCTCCCATCCCTGCCAGGGCGCAGGATCTCACTGCAGTCCTGCAGCATCCTCTAACTTACAGCAGCTCAACTCACCTCCCTGGATGGTCTCAAACTAGCTCAGTGTGCCCCACACGTGTGGCTCAAAAGCACAACCCACCACCAGCAGCTGGGGTTACACTCCCAGGGTAGGTGGGGGGGAAATAAGGCACCCAGCTCACCTGGGATTCACTTTGGGCCAGATGCAGAAGCCAGTCGTTGAGGTAATTGATTAACTAGTACAGCCTGCAGCAGGTACCGCGGTACCACCTCCCAGTGCCAGACGGAGCTCCGCAGGCGCGACAAACCCGCAGCAATGGCTCTGTATCCCTCCCCTCCAAGCAAGCCTGCTAGTGCAGTTGAAAATGCGCTGGCCGAACCCCGCAGCAGCGCTGCGGATAAGGCCTGCTCTGTCTTCACACGGCAGCACCCCCGCCCGAGCGCACCTCAACACGCCTTTCAGCCGCTCGCCGGGGGGAGAATATCCTGGCTGCAAAACTTCATCAAGACTTTGACTAAGAAGTGGCTAACTGGGGGGGAAGTGGCTCCATGTGCTCAGGGGGGTTGTTTCCATATCCGCTGAATTGCTTCCAGGAAACGCAGACCGCGCTCCGGGGGGTAGCGGGAGCGAGTTCTGGTTCGCTGGACCTGCCTCGTGTTTTGTGCGGGGTGGCTGAACGGGTATTTACATACAAACACTATTGCTGAGCACTTAGGTCTAGTCACTTTGTACTTGGTACAGCCATCTGCGATGAAAGTATTTCAAGAATATTGCAGATGCTCTTGCATTTTAGCCCCCAAAACTCTTACAATATAAAACTCTTACATCCGCTCCCTAGAGTTACCGAACTTTGTCTACGCTTCTGTTATTAAGCAACTCTGTTATTAAGCAATCCCGTTATTAAGTTCGTGGAAGTGAGACATCTTTGTGATGCCCAGCAGCGTGTGCCAGAGGCTGGGCCGCCGCTGGCGGGGAGCAGCGGTGCGGCACCCTGCCCGCGGGACTGCGGGGGAGTGGGGTGCCTCTCCCCGCCGGCCCCCGCAGCTCGGCCCGCGCCGTTCCCGCTGGGGCTGTCGCAGCTGTGGCAGTGCAGGACCGAGGAGACGCGCTTTTCCAAGGGTGGAAGATTGCTGCGGGATTAATCCTGTCACGTGGGGCCTTTTTAATAGCTTTTATCATTACAACTCTCTAAATGACTGAGAGAGAGGGGGAAGAGAGCAGATCTGGAGGCAGAACTGGTCCTTACTCCAGCAGAAACTAAGATGTCAGACTTTCTATTAAGGGAGCTAGTCATCACCCAGAGAAAGTGTGCTCAGAGGTTGGTTTTTTCTTTCTTAGCTTTGCTGTAATGTTCCTGAAAGCTAATGGCATCTATAATGTTGTTGCTGATTTGTTTTGCTGTATGAAAGAAAGCAGAAAATAGAATTGCTGTATGTAGGAGGCGAAGATGTATTTTGTGTAACGAGCCATGTGCTGCAGGAAGAAAAGACCGCCACAGTAAACCTGCAGTTCCCGTGAAAGCCTGGGTTTAATCGCGTGGCTAACCACTTGTGATCTTGGAAAGGCAGGGCGTCACCTCGATGTCGGAGCACTGCGTGATTTCGGAGGCAGGAAGCCAAACGATCAGTCCAGGTTCTCTCGCTCCTTCCAGCATACACTGCCGCAAAACTGCGCACGCCCTGAATTCAGGCGAAGCCGAGCATAGCCCTTTGCAAAGAGCCCCCACGGCGTTGTCCAGGCTGCACAAGTGGGCTGACAACTGTTGTCTCCCTCTGCCCCATCGCACGCACGTTGTCCCACCGGGCAGCTGGAGCCCACAGGCTGAGGCTCTGCAGAGCGTCGGTGCCGGCAGCCGGGCTGGCCGCTTGCTCGTGCAGCTGAGATGCACCGGTTGTCCCCCTCCCTGAGCTTCTCGGCGGTTTCCTGACGCGGTGGAGGGACTGTGGCAGCAGGCTACAGCTTCTGTGTTTAACACAGAGCACCACAGCGTACCAGAGAGGCACCAGCCCTCCTGTGTCCCCACAGGACACAGCCCTTCCCCACCAGGACCTCGTCTGTTGGGTACAGTTGGCTGGGAGAGAGCGCGTGGCAGTCACGCTGGTGAGATTAATTACCAGCTATTACAGATTTTACAATACAGAGCAGGAAAAATCATGGAAGGAGGCAGGGGAAAGGACTGCGCACCAAGCCTTTGGATCTGCCTGGTTTCTGAAGGCTCTGAGCACTCCTGGCTGGTACGGCCGTGGTGAGATAAGCTGGAGAGACAGGAGCGTGACGTGGAGAAGGGGGCCGCAGCAGGGGTCGGAGGCATGGAACTGGGGTCCTGGTTTGAACAGAGCAGAGCAAGAAGCAGGAGAGAGGAACAGGATATAGCATTAGGGCCTGGTAAAGGAATCATAGAGGAAGGGGGAATGCAGCTTCTACAGAAAAGTCGAGCAACAGATTTATTTCATTTTATTTTTAGAAAGACGAGACGGAGTTCAGTCTCGTCCTGTTTAACAGCAGATCCCGCAGTTGGGACTTGCCATGGAAAAATGGCCCAGCCTGAACGTTCAGTTAAACCCAGCGCGATGCTGCCTGGCTGCACCGCCCATTTCATAGCTCACTCCTTCTGCTGGGAGCTGCGTGACCGTGGTTTGAGGTACCAAACCCTGGGGTGTTGTCTTCGAAGGCTGCGCTCTGTTCAGTTTTGTGCATGAGAGCCAGGATTTTGAATATAGGAACATACCCTGGAACCACTTTTTTTGTGCCAAACCTCACTTGTGCTGTTTATTAGAAGCTTTTACATGCTAATTTAGCATTCATTTTTTTCTCTCAGAAGTCACATAGAAGGGAGGGCAGCTGCCTGAGTGTTTGAGAACGTGCTGGTGGTCGTGCTGGTCCTGGCTTTCCCACAGGTACGCTGGCGTACCGAGACGCGTACCACAGGCGTGCGATGGGGGACGCGGTCCTTCGCTAGCCACCGCCTCCTGTGCACCACAAGCCCAGGGTTTGCCTCGAGCCACAGAATTGCACCGGTTCGGCAAAGCTCTCCCTGCAGCGGAGAGCCGAGCGTGGCGGGAGCCAACTGGGCTCTCACCCGGTGACAATGACACCGAGGCTGAAGTGTCACGAACGTTAGTGACACTAATATTCTGGAAATCTACTGCAATTATTTTCAGGTTTTGATCAAACCAGATACTGAACAACTGCGTCCACTTGATTAATAGCAAACACTTACTACTGAAGCAGACACTAATATTAATCTTCCATTTTACTGTGTCAAACGCACATAATTATTCATCACGGATGCTATTTATATACCCACGTACTGCTAAGTGAAAGAATGCTTTCATCCTGGTTTTATCATTTACTAGATTAAATCACAGTCTTTCTATTTCCTCCAGTCAGCAGCTCAGCCCCACAATTTTCTCTCCAAATGACAGGCAATTCTTTTAAGCACATTGAATTATTTTTTCCAGGTGGTGGTTCAGTTGAAATTAAATGTTACTCTTTCATATCGCTCAGCAGTACAGCTGCAGCACACAAAGAAAGATGACAACTTTAATATTCTAGCGAACCTGAAAAACAGGGCTTAAGCAGAAGACTGTTTAAATTCAGTGTTACTCGTTTGGGGTGGCACTGGCACCCAGCACCCCTTTCACCTCAGGGGAGGACACAGGGAGCGCGGAGGGGAAGGAGAGGCTGCGGGGAACCCGCGGCAGCGGGAGCGAGGCCGCGGATCAGGCTGTGCCACGACCGCTGACAGACAGAGGGCTGCGCAGCGGGGTGGCAGCGTGGTTCTCGGCTGAGGGCTGGAAAGAGCCTCCGGAGCTCGCCCAACCAGCCTAGGACCCACTCAGGCTCCAAGATCAAACCAGCACTGGAAGCTTTGATTTTTATTGTTGCTTTTAGATTCCACAGCAGCTGGGGAAGGAGACTGGTACCTCCATACCCCTTGCACCAGCCAAGGCTCTGGTCTCCCAGTGAGCAGAGCGAGGTCCCCCGCTAGCAGGGAGAGACGAGCATCTCCTTTGCGTGAGCAAATACTGAGGGAAGCGAGGGGAAGGGGAGGAAGGTGTCTCCTACCAAAGAGGACGCTCTGCCAGCGCTTGGCAGCCTCACTGGCTGGACGCCTGAGCAGACACACGCTCGGAGAACCACAGAATCTTTAAGGTTGGAAAAGACCTCTAAGATCATTGAGTCCAACCGTCAACCCAACGCCACCATGTCTACCAACCCATGTCCCGCAGTGCCACATCTACACGCTTTTTGAACACCTCCAGGGACGGCGACTCCACCACCTCTCTGGGGAGCTCATTCCAATGTCTGACCAAAAGCATCACCCTTCGCCTACAACGATAAAATGTCCTTTGATCCAACAGAGACTTCACTGCTGTCGTATTAAACTAGATGATCATTTCATATGAAACTTTCCTGTTTCCTTTACTTTGGCCACATGGGGTCAGTTAAAAGCCAACATTAATGTTAAAAACAGAGAAAGATCAAATTCATTTCTACCAATAATTATAGAAGCTTGCTGGATAAAATTCAGCAGGAGTAGCCACACGCTCAGGTGCTATGCTGAGTGAAACTTCCATACCTGGGTAAAAGATACAAAAGTCAAGATATTTATTTGATGTGTGGAGCAAATAGCTCAAGAATTTTGATCTGGCAGGAACCACATGCACTGAAGCACCATCATTTTACAAAAATCACGTTCTAGAATTTTGCAAATTGATAGCAAAAGGGAAAGACATCATTACTAGAGATCAAAGCAAAAATAAAACCATGTTTATGGATCTGCTTTATTTGCCCTTACAGGAGATGCTGCTTGGTCTAACCGTGGGACAACAGTGCCTCCCAGTGACCAAAAGCATAATTCGTTCACGTTCATGTATTTGTCGGTATCATCTTGCTTGGCTCTGATTACTTATTTATTGTTTTGAGCACAACATCTCAACAGATCTCTGTTCTGTTTCTCTGCCAAGAAAGTTTTAATACTGAACTTCAAAATGAAAAGACTAGCAAAGAACCAGCATAGATATCCCCTGTGGGAATGTTCCATTCTTAATTTGTAAGCAAAAAACCTCAGCGACATAAAGACCTGAACACAGGTCCGAGAACCCAAGGACACCTGGAAACAGCGCTGGAAATGTTCCCGTTATTGCAGGCACAACTATATCTAACGATGAGTTAAACATGCAATGTCTCAGCTAAGCACATAGGTATTACTTTTCTTAACTGACTGAAAATTATTCACCAAGTAAAATTAACATTTTCCCTCTTCTCTGCTATCCCAAAACAGGTCCTGACTGTTTCAGTTCCAAGAATCTTGCACTGCAAGCCCAGAAAAAGATCCTGAGTAAAATGGCAACCAAAACCATGGCTAACATGCTGATCGATGACACAAGCAGTGAAATCTTCGACGAGCTGTACAAAGTAACAAAGGAACACACAAGAAACAAAAAGGAAGCCCACAAAATCATGAAAGACCTGATTAAAGTGGCAATAAAAATCGGGATCCTCTACCGAAATAATCAGTTCAACCAAGAAGAGCTGGAAATTGTAGACAAGTTCAGGAAGAAGCTGAACCAAACTGCCATGACAATCGTCAGTTTCTACGAGGTAGAATACACTTTTGACAGAAATGTTCTTGCAGAACTTCTGAACGAATGTAAAGACCTTGTGCATGAACTGGTAGATCGACACCTGACACCAAGATCCCACGGGCGCATCAACCATGTCTTCAATCACTTTGCGGATGTGGAATTTCTAACTGCCCTGTACAGTCTTGATGGGGACTGTCGGCCATACCTCAAAAAGATCTGCGATGGCATCAACAAACTACTTGATGAGAAGATCCTTTGAAACTATGCTCAAAACCAAGAAACCAACCAAAAACTTCTCTCTAGAACTGGCCACCCTTCATGAGCCGTGGTGAGCAAGCGAGCTTCCTTCCCACCAGTCTCTTGCTCCAGCCGGGGCCAGAAAGTGCTCACCAGGCTCATGATGAAGTGGAAAACTGAAATCAGCAAGCTATCAATTTTAATGTTTCGTTCGGATAATTCAGTCTTTTCCAAGGAGCGGAGTGAACAAGGCTGCTGATACATATTGTTCAGAAACGGATTGCTATACACCATGATCTTCCTAGCTTTGTGTTCAAGGCTGAACACATGAAAAGAAAGTAAACTCAAATGCATGGCTGTGTAAAAATGGGTGAAGGTAAAAAAGCAACGCATGGAATTTACCCCCAGGCCCTTGGTGCGTATGTCTTTATTATTTCCACACTAACTGAAAAAGCTTAGACAGAAGGTAGGGCTGCACGGATTAAGCTCACTCCTTTCAAAAGGATCATGAATCAGTGTGAGAAGGCATCTCTGATTTTACTTGGTATTTCAGTGTAAGAAGGGGAGAAACAAATAATGCAAACTGAGTGGAAGTGGGAAGAAATTTGAAGAACCGCTCTATGAAGCAGTATTTTCATTAGAGCTCTGTTCCACACCTACTAATAACAGAGAGGAGATTACATTTTGATTTGGAAAAGCAGCTCTATGGTTCAACCTCAAAGGTAACCACACAACTAGGTAAAGTAGTGCATTGGTTTCCCCACACTCAGGGTTTGTGCGTTTGGTAACGTCAGACAAGTTTAGGCTGAGGCTGTGCTGCTCTTTGCGGTCTGTTTCACCTGACAGAACAAAACACTCTTTGGGAAGATTTTGAAGCTGTACTTGTGAAGAGCAGCACAACTAAGACACCAATGGGGCAACAAAGCAACATTCACATCCCCTGTCCTCAAAGTACTCAGCCAGGACGTTAAGTTGTGCCTGCAGTAAAACAGAGGTGTGATAAAAAAGAAACCCCTTCCAAGTGTAGTATATCCACAGTAGTCTTCGGAGAAGAGTCTTACTGACTGGGGTAAGCTTCATGAATGATTTCTTTGTTCAGAATGTTTTAAGTGACTCTCTTTTTTAAACAAAATATATAGTGTCTTCAAACTGAAAACATCTTGCAAAGAAATACTGGCTTCTGTAGAGTTTAGTTAGGATGAAGGGAGAATGGAGATACACCAGCTTGCCGCTTGCAGAACCTTGCTGCTGGGTAGAAGGTGCTGGCTGACCCTAAGGAATTATGTTTGGAAATGTCTCCTCTCCTTCGACAGCTTATCCTCCAGCCTCACCTCTACGTACCGACACTGAAGTGTCATGTACCAGCCCCTTTCAGTTGACACAGATAGCAGACAATCCCATTACCTGGAGGTAACAGCTTCCACATCACATACAATACAGAGATGCATGTACTTGAAAATTGACAAAGGTGAGAAAACCTACTTGAAAGTCATTCCTCTGCAACAAAAACTTCGTGTTGATCAATCATTACTTCAGATAAGAAAAAATTATGTTTCTCATGTAAACTCTTAAATACTATGATAGCAGAGAAAAAAACTGTTCAAAATTTTATTGCTAGTCTTTCCTCACCCCAGAATAACTATATTGTTTCTCTTGCAACAACAGATCTGGCTATCACAGCTTCACACAGTTGAGAGCACACACCCCACCCCCCCCAGATCACCTATTCACTCGGGTTGCACTAGGTGGGTTTGTCTCTCTTCCCAGAACTCATTTTGGAGCACGGTAAAAATGGCAGCACAAGACATTACCAGAGCAGTTTGTGACAAGGGAAATGTTCCCCACATATTCCCTTTAACCACAAAAAGCGTATTTAGTAGGAGTGAAGGCGGACAGTTCCTTTGCACCAGAGCACAGCAATGAAACACCAACACTGGGGGTTGCAAGTTCAGCCAGTTGCAGAGCCATATTTCCCTGCACCGTTAGCTGCATTGCTTTCCAGGCACAGGTGTGTCAGCTGATGCTTTTGAACAGTATTTATTGTATCCAACACTCCCACCCCAGTGCACATGTCCCATTCTGTGTGTTCGTTTCACTTGTGGCAAGCAACTTTAAGGCCTTTTTTTTTTTTAAAGCCGGAAAGAGAAAGATTGTTCCAGATGTCCAAAGGAAAGGGATATCCTGTACCTGTGACTTTCTTTTTGTGTGTTGCAAGTATCGATATTCAGATTCTGGTATTTTAGACACACCAGCTGAACATCTGTTGTTTTATTTATAAATCTGAGTAGCCTTAAGGAAAGAGAATGTTTTCAAGTATTTCTCATACTTGCATATCCTGTATATTCATTGTTTACTTTTGTACTTGTAGCTTGGTATGTAAGAACATTGCTAAAATATGGGCAACGTTCAGGTCACCTTAAGTATATGATGTATTATCATATTTGTGGATTAAAAATGTGTGAGTACTGCCCTTTTTGTTTCCTTTTATTTATTCTACTATCCACTGTAAACTGAAATTAAGCAATAAGAGGGAATCCCTGTAATCTAAGTTTTGTCACCTTTGACTTCTGCAACCTGAATGCTCTCCGAAGGCCAGACTTCGTGAAGCAGGAGGTAGGTAGATGGACAGTTTAAGGGTTTAAAAGAAAACCAAAAATCCACATTTCTGTTGTGGACACAACAAACACATCTCAGCAGCAAATTAGGTGTCTGTTTTTCCAGAGAGTTCTCAAGCCACAATGGTGGCTCAATGCGTTTAGTAGTGGGGTTCAGTCCCTCACGAGGGAGGAAACGCCCTGAGCTTCTCAGCTGCAGGTACCAGCCTCCCCCCGGGCTCAGCCTGGGCCATGCTCAGAAGATACAGGGGCAGCCTGTGTCAGGGCCGGAGCAGATGGCACGTGCTGAGCTCTAGCTCTCTACCAAGCACCTTGCAAGTTTTCCATGATGTATTTAGCTCCCTGTAGCTAAATGTGATATAAGTTAGACAGAAGACACATCCCTGACAGTTTTCAAATCCCTGCCCTAAACATGGAGATGCTAGAACCTACCAGAATGTTTTAAGAGCAGCAAGCATATATTCTCCTATCCTTCTTTCCAGAAAAGGTGAACTGTTTTAACTGAAAGAGCTCAGGATTTGCAAACAACTCACACGCCAACTATGCTGGAAGCAATTAAAGATTGGCACAAAGAGAAAGGTACCTTAAAATAAACGTTTAAGGCAATCTTTGTAAGTGGTGCTTTGAGCCACACTGCTGGCAAAACATTGCTGTCAGGTTAACTTTATGAATCATATCATGGCAGGACACCATATTCTTTGCTTCATCACTGCCAACTTTATTACATCAAGAGAAAAAATGTTAATGTCCAAGAAACCCTCAAGGGAGTGACCACTTCTGGCATCCTAATGAAATTGTGCATGTACCACAGAACAGGACATCGCACTGAACATGTAATCTCATTTGCGTTGGAGAAACATTCTCACAGGAAGGCATATAAATAGCTGACCCTGAACGAACCAAGAGGTAAAGCACAATTAACTCTTACCCCAGCAACAAAAATGCAAAAGCAAGTCTGAACTGGATGACTTAAGCAGCTCCACTTCCATTTTTACATATCTCAGTGACAGAAAAAGACGATGCAGTCTTATCCACACAGAAAAGATAAAGCTTTTTGTGCTGAAAAACTACTCCTGGGACTCTACAGGAGATAACTACTTTTCCAATATTTAGAAACCATCACGCAGTGTCATTTATGAGCTACTTGCAAGTACAAGGAAACCTCAAGCTGGCATCATCCATTACACAAATGTATGCTCTTGGGTCCCTGGAAGATGAGAAGGGGTTGGGAATACCTAGCAAAGCATAGTGTAACACAGTTGGGGATTTGATCTGAAACATACTGCATCATACTGCCCTGTTGCACTTCCACCATTTTTCCTACCAAGGTATTTTCTTTCATTAACAGTATCTGAAGATGCTTAGGGTAAAGGAGGAGAACCTGACAAAACAGTTGAAATATGGATCCAATACAATCAATAACCTGTTGACTCCAAAGATGTCCAGAACTCCAAGGTGCCCCCGGCACAGAGCAGTAAAGCAGTGGTGTCTCCTGCTACCTGGGGTTTTGGTCCAGAACACTGTTACCCTGCCAGTTCAGAAAGGTCAGTATGTACTCTGACTGGCCTCTGGTTGCCTCTTGAAAGTAAATGTCTTTGTGCTAACTGGATTATGCGCTCTCTTCCTTCTAGCCTACTTCTACAGACCTTATTTCCCTTTCTCTGAAAACAGGTTAATCCTTCAAGATCTAGTAAGTCACAAAGAAAAGTAAATGGGAACACCACAGAAGATGAGATATTCACTAAAGAATTTTCAATACAGACCAGATGAAAAAAAATATTCCTTTGTACAATTACTTATAAAGCTGTATTTCATTTTTGAGACAACTGGATGATTGATCAAGATCAGGGGGATTCCCTGCACTGAATTGCTGACGTTCTGAAGGGTCTAAGCTCCCTACACCAGCCAGAACTGCCGTGTAGCACGCTGTCGTTACACACAACAGCCGAACCATGCACAACAGCCTTCCGAGTTAGATCAGGGCTGCTACCGCCTTCAATTCAGCAATTATGTCAAACTTCCCAGACTCCCAACTCCTTCTCAATACTACAGCAAATGGTGTGTTACGTTAGCATTGGGAAAAAAAAAAAAGAAAAAAAACCAACAAAAAACATGCTATTGCTGTCAACTATGACTAATGAGACCCCAAAGTCTCCTGTGATGCCCAAAAACCCTCCCACATTCCAGCACTATTCCAAAAAGAGCATTGGTTAATGTGAGCTGGCACAGAGAACACTGTTCAGATGACCAGAAGTGTACTCTCTCACTCTTTTTATACCTTCAACTGAGACACGGGACATGTAAATCACCAATGGATTCAAGACTTCTGCAATGTTAGATTCTTCATCACTGTTCAGATGCAAAGAGAAACAATTAAAAATTGAACGTCATTCTTAATATGCAGAAACACTGCTACATGTGGTAGCAAAAAGTATTTCACAAGTATCAAGTTAATTTTTTTTTAAAGTGAAACAATTTTAATAAGCTACAAGAAATGCAAAGATGGTGATAGATTAAGAAAAGTATTTGCTGGACAATGTAGAAATAAAGGCTGACGCAGGTACTGCAACCCTGGAACCTCCTTTATGTGATGTTACCATAAAGCTCTTCAAATCTGCATATTGACAGCTTAACGTACACTATTCATGCAGCAAAAAAGGTTATAAAGAACATTACACGACCAATAGAAGGCATTGCTGTCTTTTGCTGTTCTTTTTAAACGCCAGGACACTGAACATCTCACCGCTGAAACGGTTTAAATGCATAGGCCAGAAACACGTACTTCTATTATACTTCATATGACTACAAAAATCCAATTGCATAACACAAGTCTCATTTACCAGCAGAGAAATATTTTGCTGGAAATTATTCCACTATAAATCAGTTTTCATTTATATAAACTGTCTTGAAGTGCCAAATAAACATTAAAGTATGCAGAACATTAAGTACATTTACAAGTTCAGTGCACTTTAAATTCCTCAGTAAGAGGGTACTGAAAGAGCAATAAAAAAAAGTTTTGCTTAAATGACTGCACTTGTGCTTACAAAAGTGGCTTGACTTAAAAAAAAAAGACAGACACTATCAGCGCATTAACATTCATACGATGATTTCACAAACATTTACCAAAACATTAGCAGAGTAACAGAATAGTTTGCTTTCCTTTACAACCAGTGCTTATCAAGTGAGAATCAATAATGTTGAAATATACCAAAGAATTTCTTGTTAATATTAAACACACAAAGGAGAGAATTCTGCTGTAGAATCCATTTATACCATGTCTGAACCCTGTGTACAATCTTCGATTTTTTAAATAAAAACATGATCAATTATAAATAATATTATACAGTATTAAAGTTTCATTTAGCATCTAAACAAATTAAGATTGCTGGATTTTCAAGACTGTGAGGTTATTTCAGGAAGAAAAGCAGACAGCCTGGATGGACATTTATCACGTATGCTGCTCTGATTCAGACCTCTCATGCCTTACTGCAGTTCCTCGCCATGCACCCAAAGTACAGCCACATCTGTCCGAGTCAAAGGTTTGAAGAGTTGTACTAAGGGTATAAATAATGAAAATAAAGGAATATTTCCTCCACGTAAGTTTTCATGGACAGATGTATCGGCCTAATTAAACATATAGGATTAACTGGAGAGCAATGAACACGTTCACAGCCAGCTACCCCTGGTGCAGTCACCTCCAACTTGATCCACATGAAACTCATTCAGACACACACACTCAGTCACTGTCACAGACCCCTAAAGAAAGGGAACGTGACTGAAACACGAGGCAGGAAGAACTGCAGACAGGAACTAACCTGAAGGGCCTCAGATCATCCCCCATGAGGTGCTTCCACAAAATTTCCCACGCCTGCCTCCTATCAAAACCTATTTAGATGTTACCACTTAACTGGGAAATATCAAAGATCATGGGAAGTGCACTGATCACTAAAATCTTTCAAGTATTTTCAAAACATGCACTTGTTGCTACATAAGTTTCTTTATGCAACCACCAATATGGGTCTTGTTGCCAGCAGTGCTTAAAAATAGATTTAGAAAAATTATCAAAATAAAATAAGATGATCCTGATATCTGATCAAATCTAACCTCATAATGGAGATGTGTTTCCTTTAAAATCATATTTAAGTACTCGCTACGAGGAATAATTGTTGACATCTATAAAAGCTGCATAATAAAAATAAATACTTTCAGTCATTTACAACAAAATTAGGAAATATACATTTCACTTAAACAGGTAACAATACTTTAATGGATTACTTGTTAGTCACTGTACAGTCCTGAGCACGTTTTTGCAGGCGTAATTTAGGTCATCATTCTTCCCCCACAAGTCCGCATGACATAAGCCAGCTGGAAGAAAACTTAATACTTCTGAGAAGCAGTGTCTTAATTTAGCTTTGGTAGTTATCTGTGCAACTGTATAAATCTTTGATTTGCTTTTCACACACCAGATAGATTAAGGCAGGCACGACTTATTAGGATTCTTCCATCACCTTTTGACACTGATAAAGCAAACCATCTGGAAGAGCAGAACAAGGTGATCTGAACCACAACGCCAGCATCCCTGAGTGAGTACGACAGTGCAGCAGGCAGGGCACGGATGGAAGTAGCTGGCATGCTAGTATTCCCTCATTACCTTAAAACAGAGGCCACAGAAAAACATGAAGTAACAATTAACAGCTACAGTACAGTTCACAAAAAGTATGTCCTTCCCTCAAATTCTTCTGTTCTCTTCTCTTCTCTTACCCCTAACTCCTCTATCATGTCACCAAAAATCAGCCCTCCTGCATGTAATCCCAACTCCATATTAGTCATATAGCTTCATTCCCATTTTTGTCCGGTCCAAAACTCCTCACAGTGCAGTAGTTTGCTCCCTTGTAAAATTTGCTGTGTGCTGTACACCCGTACCTTTACATCAATCTTCACACAGACCCCAAATGGCAAATAAAGTCCATAGGACCATGCTCCCACGCTTACTATGCTCCTAAACATTCCCTGCCTTGAACGGTAAGATATCCGCTTCCATGCATTTATTTTTCTGGGACAAATTATAGGTTGTAAGGAACCTTACTGTATCCTTTCACTCACCTATAATATCAACTACGTGGAGTTTCAGCTTCTGTTGCAGTGTATTCAGAGCTGCTGAAAGGGAATCTTGAGAAGGTGATATTTTTAGATTCTGTTTCACATCATTGGAAAGGGACAACCACAGCTTCCCAAAGTCTTCTGTAGTCATTGCCATTGGCCTAAAAGTAAGTTCACCACATATCTTAGCAAAGTACGATATGTTATTCAGAATATACTGCTCTCCCCCCCAAAAAATTTATCTGGAAGCAACTGGACAATAGAGCAAGCAATAAGCAAATACAGATTAGTTTAAACAAATGCCTCTTCTTCCCACCTGAACATTTAAGAAGTTTCTATCCCTTGCTTTAGATTGCTAAATTACATCACTCTATGTAAATGGAAGACCAAAGTAAATGGCCTTGAGATATTCGCACACTGAAAGAGACAAGAGCTCAATGTGAGGTAGACCGTATTATGGAAAATAAGGCGGATTTCACTACAAAACAGAAAAGTCCATTGCAAAAAAGAACACTATTTTTCTACTCCTAAAATAAATGGAGCGTTCAAAAATTACTAGAATGAGCTTTCTTCTTCCCCTGCAAAAGCTGTCAGCCTTTTCACATAATGCATGAGTCTCTACTCAAATCCCTTATTTCAGTTTGACATGTTTGTATTCTGCCACACTTTAACCCAGCATGCCCTTCTGTTCACTCAGTTCTGTTAGCCTCCTCAAAAACGCATTCTGTTGTTCAAGACTATTCTAACCTGCAGCCACTGTCAATATTCTCACTGGATTTGTACTTCTTCCTGGAACTTTGCACCTTTTTTCTAAGTGTATAAATAACAATTTACTACCTTCAACAGTCACCTCAGATGAAAATTAGCTGCTCAAGATGAAGCTTTACATTTTCATAATCAATACTCAAATCATCCTGCCTTTAATATTTGAGTACATGTGTTTTTCAAAACTGCAGCTTATTTTATTTACCTGATGAAGTCCAACAATGACAAGGTTACTGAAAATTCTAGGCGAGTGTCCATCTCTGACTGGTAATTAACAGAGCCAGAAAGAATTCCCTGTGTACAGATCTTGTCCATCCACACACATTTCTGGCAACGTTCCACACTTTGAGCTTCAATTACAGGAAACTGGTAGGTGGGACTCTCCAAGATCTATTATTTTATAAAGAAATACAGAATATAAGTCTTGTTGTCAAGTTGTGTAAATGGCTAAGACACAGCTATAAAATTGTGTAAGTTCCTTTTACTTCCACTGATTTTTCTTGGACTGTTTGGCAAGTGAACAGAGCTACCATTTTTCAGCTCTCATCAAGGATAAAATCATTCATTAACACCTACAAAACTTCTATGAAAATTAAAACACTGGAGAAATTGATCTCTTCCTGCCAGTTGGGCTTCACTCGGAGATGCCAAGAAGCTCTTTGATTGCTCAGAGAGACCAAGAACCTGTATTCTGTAGTTCAGTCCCAAAACGAACTCATACACAAGAGCAAGCAACACTGGAACATACCCCAAGCTATATGCTAAAAGCAAGAAGTTGAGAAATCATCCCTAATAAGAAAGATAATTTCAAGATTATTCAGCAGTCCCTAGCTTCTCCAAACAAACTAGTAACATAGGTTCTATCTCTGGCAGTGGTCTGTGTGGAAACTTAAGTGAGTTACACGGAAAAACTAGACACAAGATGATGATTTTCTATCAATGCCATGACAGGTTTGATTCAAGCCAGAAATGGGAAGGAAGGAGACTTCATAACCCATTAGAAGTTCTTTGATTATGTCAATTTTAAAAGAAACAAACAAACACTCTGTTTAATTCTCTTTATTTAGTTATCACTTGCTGAGTGTCTCCAAGGTTTCCTAATTCTGTGCTTCTTTCAGCAAAATCTGTGGGCAGTTATGCCGGTATCACATGCTTTTACCAACCACAGTTAAATCCCAGATGTAGCCTCTCCAACATCAACTGGATGCATAAGAACAAGAATGAAACGTGACTGATGTCTTTGGGAAAAAAGGAAAAAAAAAGCCACGTTGAAGCAAGCCTACAAAAGTTCTATGCGAAGGAAGAAAACTGCATCATGTCTGCCTATCAAATAAATACAAATGAATGCACAAGCCCAACAGTCACACCCAGACAAAAAAAATTTACGCAGTGGCTTCTCTGGCAACTCGAGTCCTACCATGCTGAATATGACTGGTTAGGTTTGCATTCAGTCTTAAAAAACAGGAAGAATCTGAGTTCGGAACTGAAAAAAAAAAATCACGCATTTGTTATATGAAGGCAAGCAGCAGGAAACAAAATCAGGGTGAATTAAAAAAAGCAAGATGCTAACTTTTATACCAAGTGGCACAAAGTTTAGCACTGAGATTTCTTTCGTTACTCTCTAGGATATGTAATAGCCATACCACGGGTTTTAAGGAACTGCTTTGGGAAAAAGGCACGGCTATTATCCTAAACCAAATATTGCACACTTCAATGCAAGCAAAAAGCAAGAAGTTGACACTGAATTTGAAATAAAGTGAAAACAAAGTTTCTTACCTGAAAATGTTCTGTTTCTTCAAACACTAAGTTCACAGTATTAAGTGCAGAAGTGGTTTTATTTGAAACAAAAACAGTGAGCAACACAGAGTCATCTGTCCACACCTTACATAAATACAGAGCTAAGGCATCACTCTGACAAAGTTCCACTACTTCAGAGTGAGTGAGCTCTTCTAGCTCTTCTGGTAAGGAGGGGACCAATGGTATTTTACTGGCACTGTCACAATAAGCACTTGGAGAAGGCTGAAAAATTTCAATATTACTATCAGCAAACAAAGATGACTGTGACAGCCTACTATCTGAAAGTCTGTCATCCAGCCCAGATTTTTTAAGGGACTGAGCCATTTCAAATGCTAAATTATCTTCCACAATATCTGAAGAACACAGGGAGATGTTCCTTAGCCTTGTATGTATATTTCCCTCGCAGTCTTCCAAGTTAATAGGTACTGTATCAAGTAAGGGACCAAAATCTGAAGCAGCACTGTTTTGGAAGTCTGACGCCTCCTCAATATTTTGAGTTTCATTTATCTTTGCTTTTCTTTTGAACTTCTGAGTAGCTGTGTCTGCTTTCCCCATCTGAAAAGGAAAACGAAAAAAAAAAGTATGGTCCGGGAAGTTTCTAGCAGCCAGCTGTGTTACTGTTAACAGCAAGAAACAGTGAATAACCAGAAAAAATGACCAAGGAATCAATTCAAATTGATTCCAAACATTTTAGTGGACCCAGTAACGGGCTTTTGTTGTATCTCTCACAGGGTAGTGAATTAGCCTATAATGAAAGGATTGCTCTAGGTTCTGTAAAACAAACTAAGACCTCCTATTAAAAAGCCAGCCCAGGGAAACACTGTCTGGTTAAACTAGTGATAAATGCCAAGATTTGAGCTGGTTAACGTGATAATGCCAGTCTTAAAAAGATTACCCATTGGTGAATATGTGTTCCACATACTACCAGACATAAATAAAAAATGGCCTTGACATAGAGCATCAAACTCTCTGGCCTCACTGCCAAATGAATGCCAACAGCTCTGTCAAGTTGGGTCAAAGAAGAATTGTTAGGGAAAACAGAGGCTGAAACTTGAAGCACAATGTGTGAACGGGGGAGTTCCAGTTACCAAATCAGGTCTGCTCCAGAGGTCGCTTCGTCAACTAGTAACAAACCTAGTTCAGGTTAAATTACAAATTATCAGATTACAAAAGTAATTTCTCAATAGTTTTTCAATGACTTGGGGATTGTTGCCTCGTTTTACTACAACACTAATTTAATCTCCATTTGCATATAAATATCTCTAAGTGCAAATAAGGCAATACATAAACTTTAAACTGGTTAAGTCTCAAAAGATCCACTTACCAAACTCACACCAGCATTTGATCCTAGCCCAATAAACAAAGTTGATGCTAACTGCTGCTTCTCTTTGTCTTCCTCAGAGAGGCTGGCACCTTGATCAGACTGCGATGCAGGAGGATCACCCACCTGTCCTGCTAATAAGCTGCCACAAGAAACAGTTTGTGGCTCATTTTCTTGCCCTATTTTGTTTTCTTTCTTGGGAAGATAGCCTTCTTTTCCCCATAGCTTGCGTACTCCTTCAAGTTTCAGAGTATTTGTCCTAAAAAGGCAAGCAAAACAAAGCAAGATCAACAGTATGAACGCGTATGAACCATGTCCATAAAAACATGCCAAGATTTTACCTTAACCACCATTCACAACTTTGGTACTAAGCAGAATTAAATGAACACTTTTGCCTCTGCGTGAAGTTCTCCATTAGTAATGTCATTCATTACTTTTAAAACACCTCACAAATGCAAACTTGGACTAGTCTATATAGTTCTAAGTACAGACCCATGCTAAGTCAGCATGAGATGCCTGCAGCCAGTAGTAGGCTGTCTGCCAACTCCATCTAGAGTTTCAGATTATGTTTGTAATCTATTTGAATTTTTTAAAAGTGAATACAAGCAACACGGTATCTACCTTTCTCCCCAGAAGAAAGACTCTGGGAATATCTAAGTGTATATATAAATAGCTCTATTGCAAATTCCTTTAAAAAAAAAAATAATTATTTAAGTTAATGTAAGAGATTGAAAAATAGAAGAGACCTAGGAAGTAATTTATTTCTTATGAGAAGTGTTCATGTTCTCAGACACCTTGAAGTCTAGCAGAAGTTAATTCAAGAGACACAGGCTAAATGCTGGAAGTCCTACACCTAAAAGCCGCACTCAAGTTTTCCTACACAAGCTAGTTAAAGAATCTGAAAAAGCTTCCAAGGTTTCCTGCATACCAGTTTACCAGAGTATAATGAAGTTATTAATTTGTGAAATGAAACTATGGACATGGAATCGATTTGTAGTGTTCTAAACTTAAGGAGTATCTTATACTGCAACCCATAGCCTCACTTTTATTTAAAAAAGTTTCCTTAAAAGACACGTTATTGTAAGCCCACAAAAAGTAAGTGTAGCCTGTACAAAAAAGAAAGAAGCCAGAGAAAACTACTTAATCCTGTAATCATCTGGTAACGCTGTCCTAATCTTACTGCATTAGCTATCACTTAATTTGTACTTTGTGAAGAACACAGAAAATCAGTCTAATTGCATTAGTTTTTTTCTAGTTATTTCAAAAAAGATGCCATCTGAATTTCTACTTGTACGTTAGAGGTTTCAAGTTCAACCATTCAACTCTTTTTAGTTCCATGCAAGGGAGAAGCAAAGACACATGATACAGACAAGAACAGAAGCTTAAATGTACTTCACTTCAAACACAAATGAACTCACTCTCTATGTCCCGTCTCAGCACTATTACCAGACATATCAGAACCAAAAGATAAACCAGTGGGGGACTGTCTGCCAGTGATGCCAGACGAGGACACGCTTGAAGCAAATGACAATCCATACGGTTCAAAATTCAGAGCTGCAAGATAAGCAGAATCTTAAAATGACAAAGAGGCATTAAACACAAGAAAGGAATCTATTTTCTGAAAACAGATATGCTGTACTGCTGTACTTCTCAGTCTTCCCACTCAGGATCCTATCCTCATTAAAAAATGGACGTTTCTGGTCTCAAATAAGGTTTTTAGACAAACCGAGGATTTATCCAAAACATGGATTCATTTGTTATTTGGTTTTAAATACTGAAATTGAACAGAAATAGCGATTTTACAGTGTAAAACATCTGCCAATGCTTAGTATTTGTAGACAGAAGTACTGTACTGGATCTAAATCAGTGAGCTTTTCCATTCGTTCATGAGCCTAAATAACAGTTCGAGTCCACAACATTATGCTGACATATCACTGTCTGCTTTGCAAACATACTTGACACCTTGGGTGATAAATCATTATCACAAAGACTTGCAAATCAGGATTCCGGACCAGTCACCTTAAAGGTGTGGAACTAAAATCTAAGTTGAACTTAGTTAAGCTGACAGACAAGACAACATTACTTTAAGGAATAACATCAGTCGTACACTGAGACTGTTACCACTTGTCAGTTAATTTACCAGCTATTTAATAAACGCAGTAAACTAAGAGTCACCTTTTTCCTGAGAAAGTTTCTCCTCTTGTCTCTGGTGATGAGGCTTATATGGTGCTGCACCACGACCAAGTCCCTCAGACACAAACCCATCCAGAAAAGATAAGGAAGCATCTACCTACACAGAATAAAGAAAAGGGAGAAAGCAATGACAATATTTTCTATTTATGAGCCTGATGTTACCAGAAGAACATTGTCTCTTATCAGCAAATCAGGATCTTCTGTCTCACATCTCCCATAATACAGCAGCTTTACTGGTAGACACAGAAATTGTTAAGCAAGTAGGTTAAAACAGACCTTGAGCTAGAGATTTGTAATTTAACTTCTCTGCTATTGGTATGTTTTCTGTTTTGTGGGGATTTTTGGTTTTTGTCTAAACAAGAAAAAAAACCCACAAGAGTGGAGTTTCCCCACGATGGTTGATTCTACTCTTACATGAAAATACTGAATTCAGTCGTCCCCCCAAAAAATATCCCCTCCGCATTATCAATACTATTTTCTATCATTTATTATGGACATTTCAGAGTCAAGATGAGTAGTTTCTAAATAGGAAGCACACTCTTTGAATTAAAAAGCAGTACAATATCACTAAAGCAGGCCTAACTTGTCATTAAGAACAAAACAAAAAAAAAAAAACACACAAAAAAAAATCAGTACATGAAATCCTAATTTTTAAAAACTCCTCCAGCTTACTATCTAAATATCATTTATCTTTCAGTACAGAACATTATGATTCATCACATATGCCCCAAAAAGTGTGTTTCTGAAAACTCACTTTAAACAGACCAAAGCCTGGCACCAGTCAGAAGTGTCAAATGCCATTCATTTTGAAAACACTTTTCACTAAAATGTTCAATCCCCCAAAGAGGCTCACGAAGAACACACATTGCAGCTGTCTTACCACCATGTCAGTGCAACTAGCATCAAATGGAAGCAAGTTTTTCATCAATGCTTTGTCTTCACACAGATGCTTCAATTCAAAGGCAAATTGTCTCATGCAGGTATCTAGAGAGTTGCTGAATTCTTGGATTATTTTGTCAGCTGTTTTCGAACAGGCGGTACATGATGCTATCTTGGTGACTGCAGCCATTATCCATGCTTTAGTTTCAGAAGTAACAAAAGTCTTCTTCAGCAGGCTGTGTAGCTTTGCCAAAATAACTTCTGGATCAACATCTGTAACAAGGCTGGAATATTCACCCAAGACCTATTCACAAAGAACAGACAGAACATGCGTTTAGTCACACAGAGCAGTGCTTCCAGTTTTAAAATTAGAACGTAGTAATAAATAATATCACAATAAATCCACCTCACATTCAAGAAACTTATTTAAACATGTTCTAAATTATTTCTTTACCATTTTGTATTAAAAACATCACCACTTCTGATAGTTTCCTCATATCTGCATATTCAATTTTGACCATGTGTCTACCTTACCCAACTCATAACTTGAAGGAATTTCTGTGGATACAATGCATCTTCCTGTTCAAGTAATGCTAAATATGACTGCACTGCATACGTCCGTAGCTGATCATCTTCTTTTCCATCATCAAACCCTAGATAGAAAACAACACATGCTTTGCCTGAAATGCAAACAACATCTTCCCTCAAATATTACAGAGTGCATTTTAAGAAAAAGAAGCCAGATTATTAAGGAACAACTCTAAGTCTTCAGAGCATTCGAGAAGTTACCTTCAGCCAGCAGCCTCAAAAAGTTGTTTGGGATACTAGGATGCACGACGTCACCTCCAACTGAAAACACAGCATTCATTGTTTGGATGAACCACTCATTGTCAGGGGCATACGTGTCCAGATGTTAAGGACTGAAGTGCTAAGGCATAACTTTCTCTCTTTTTCAGTGCATTTCCTAAGGAAACAAATTTCCCACAAATAAGCTACTCATCTTACTCTCCCCAGTAAGTTGGGGGCCTGAAGGTCAAATATCAGCTCAAGCTAACCAAACAGGAAATACTCTTGTCTCTTTTATAAACTGTTTCCTGCAAACTTCACGAAAACTGACAGTCAGGTAGACAAGTCTTAAATTACTGCCCTATTGAAAAAGCCCACTCATGAACTTAACAGCTATCCATTATGTGCTATCTGCTGGCTTGCCAATACATCTCAAGTTGTACATGAATAAATGTTCGTGAGAAAATAAGAGTTCAGGTAGAACTCACATAGTGGGAACAGCCAAGTTCACAGAAGGATTTAGCTCTGGAAACCTGTCCTACTGTATTTTAAGTTCACACCTGTTCCGTGCTAACTTTCCAGCATCATCTTTTGAGTTTGTTTACCCAATATCATTTGATCAATGATAGACTACTTGTTCTTTTCAGTAGTGTTTTGGTGCTGATTTACTGAAAAACAATAAACATTATAAAGTACTCCACAGAAAGCAACACTGCTTTTCTTATATATTTACAATTTGATCAGGCTTTGCTGACCTTGAAAGTTAGCTTCTGCCTTTCCTCAAGTAAATCCTGAAAATGCAGACTTAATGAATGGAAATTTTCAACAGTACATAAACATTAATTATTGCCTTATTTTTGCAGACTGCATGACAACACAGCTTTTTTTTGTACGTTATTCTGTGCCAAGCACTGTACAAATAGGAACCTCTCTGTTATAAAAAGCTTGCAATTCAAATTATCAGACAAGAATATATACAGAATATTAGGCAGTGGCAAGTCTAACAGCAATGTCCACCATATATGTTGAATGCCTAAACATTACTCATCTCTCTGGCATAGTTAAATAATCTTTTCTTTATTTCTATGAGTGTGTTATTCCTAAAATCCATACACCAACGAAGAGTTCTCTGATAGGAAGATCACGCCCACAATTACCGAGCAGTGCTCAATGTAGCACCGAGGCATCTCTCTCCGTGGTGTGAGACTTCAAAGTTTTAATTTAAAACCACAAGGCTGTAATGCTAAAGTCTAAAGCCAAAATGAAGTATTTTGAGTGCCACTACATTCAGTGAAATACAAGAAAGACTTTGTTTTGCATATTTCCTTTTGTAATTGAAAAAGTGCAAAGTCTACCTGGAATACTTTCAAAGATCATGAAAGATGTTTTGAAAGGTACAAATGCTGCATTTGCCTGAGCCCTGACTTCAAAGACTCAGAAAAATAAAAGGATATTTCTCAGCTAGTTCTGCTATTTTGCCAGCCAAGTTGATGATAGCATATTCTTCCTTGCTTTCTTTTAAGTAGTCAAGCATCTTCTGAACTATGACAGTTACATTCTGTCCATTTGTAATTTTATAGAGGAGTTCTAATGTCTGAAAGAGAAAGGAAAAAAAAATATTTAATTGGCTCCAATGACTCAAAAAGGATACAGGCAAACAAAAACTTTAGTATGATGCGAAATTGAGCAACTGTATTTAGCAAGTCTTAAGCAAAATACAGTGCTTGCCTACACAGCCTGTCATATTAGTATTGTTCATAACTGCTCCCTCACAATAACCGAGGCATAACATGCCTCTTACACTACTCATTTTAGAAAACCCACCACCCATCTTTACAAGTCAAAAATTAAGTTAATTCTTAAAAAGTTAACTGACCTCCCTTTTAATAATGGCATCTGGATGGTCCAGACATTCAATTATTGTCATCTGGTGTTGAAGTGCCAGATTAGGATCCTGCTGGATAACATAGGTCAGAGCCTTTAAACCTAGAACAGAAGTGATTGGAAATGATGTAAGAAAATGTATGCTACTAGGATTACATTAAAAACATCTCAATGAGATCAGGTATCCTTACCTAAGTATTTCAAATTAATTTTGGGTGACAAAACAAATTTTCCAATGCACTTAGCAGCCTTTTCAAGTAGTTCAGATTTGGGATGAATTGTGTAAATTGTTTGGACACATTCATACAAGATGGCTGCAGGGGAGAAAAACACCAACACGTAGTTAATGTGTATTAAATACTTCCATAGCGCAAAAGTTTAACAAGCAAACAAGCTCATTGACTATACAAAGGAACTGCAGTGCTGTCCCACCCCCACTAATCTAACTGCAGAGTACCTACTGACATAAGTAAAAACAGAATGAAAGACTATCTCCTTTAGTGTGTATATATATTTATTTATTAGCCTTTGGCATTGTGCATGCAACTTTCCACCCTTAAAGTTCTTCCAACCTTGGAGTCTCCTATAGTTGCTCAAGGGACTGGACTGGGACAGTCTTTAGAAAGCCAGTGGGCAACTCTAAAGGATTTGAGACAAAATATTTTTCAATAACTCATACAATTTGCTAACTACTACCAACAGCCACAATCATTCCAAGAACATCCTTCTTAAAAAAAAATCCACACACGAACAACCTTGTGTCGTTGTTTGAGAAGAAGCTAGAATTAAACTGAACACACAAGAAGTAATTAATCCTTAGAGGCAGAAATTTATTTTTTTTTTTAGAAAAACTTATCAGTGTAACTATTCATTTTGCTTTGTTCTAGCAACAAATACAGCTTCCTCTGCTAAGAGGATAATGAAATTAACATAGCCTTCACCCTCTACCATGTTCTAGAAATTTTTAATGGAGACGCATGCCAAAAGCATCTTTTCACAGGTGCCACTACCGCTGAACTCCGTTCAGTGCCAGTAACCCTGTTATTAGCTGTGGCTAGGGGAAAAGCCCTACGCAGCTGTAAAGAACTGACGTTGTCACTCTTGCACACGTTTTACTGCCTTTCTCACAGCAGCAGAAAGAAGATCTAAGAATTTCTAATAAACGAAGTTGTTTCATGAGGATTTTTTCTTTTATTGTTTATTTCAACTCAAGCAACTTTCAATCCACTTAAGCAATGTTCTGTACGAGCTTTCATGAAGCAGCTGACTTTCTGTATTTAAGGCCAAGGACAATGCAAAGAGGAGAGAGACTTTTCAGTCAAGATGAATTCCCACGTAAATAAAAATGTTTTACTACAATAATAGAACACGCAACTGTACAGCAATGTATCACTTGTTTTACAATTTACTAGCTGGACACTGAAGAATACAGTTGCATATTAAGAATATAATTAGATTTTTCAAAAGTACTGCATACATATTCTAGCGCAATCGACCACTACCATTTTCAATCTCACCAAATACTGATAATTACACAATATAACCTCACCCACCATATGTAATATTATGATTTATCTCTGCTCTTCTTAAAGATTCATCTAGAACATCATACATCAAGTCGCTTGTCCTGTTTAACACAGAAAAAAGCATTTAAAATTACTTGCAGCACTAACAAGCATGTAGTCTTATTTTGCCAAACAGCTCAAACACTAGTACTGAAAATTGTAACATAAATTATTCATATCCACAGATTTCGCTTTAACATGGAAGAGCTCTGTAACATGTTTCTAAATAGCATCTAACAAGATGTTTGCAGCTTTCAAAAGAAACATTTACCATATCACAAGAATAAAAACACTTACCTTACTGCTCATATAAAAAACAGAACATAAACAGGAAAAGGATCACAGACAACTATGTCATCACAAAGTGACACCACTTCTTAAAGTATCTTTATTCTGGATTTTCAGACAGGTTTTTGCTAAACTATAACAGAAATCCTAACAAAAAACATATTTCAAGTATATCCCACAATAATCAATTGTTTAGCCAATCCAGAAGCTAAGAAATTAATTTTGCATTTTAAAAAGTATCTGCTCACTGTATTGCATAATAACAGATCTGTGAGATATTCAACACTGAAATCCTCTCATTAAAAAAACAAACAGAAAGCTACCTGTGAGGTCATGACTGCATTCTTTGTACCTTTCAAAATATTAATTACAGAGAAAGACCTGGTTACCTTGGATCATCTTTTCCTAACAGCCCCAATATTCTTAAAAGCTGAATTTGTAACCATGGTGTTGGCACACTGTGGTAGTTGAAGTCAATAGGGAGCTTTCCTCCCACTACCTGCTTTAGGATGGTTACAAAACTCTCAGTCAAGTCCTTGTATCCAGAGGAGTTCTCCTACATAACGAAAAAGAAATACAAATAAAATATTTTGATACAGCTCCTCAAAAGTGAACACAATCCACAAATTGAGTAAGATCAAAATATCTACACTGATGGTTTCATTTCTTTAAATCAGACTTCTACTGTCATCCCCCAACACCTGTAAGCACTTCACTTTGGACCTATGCTGTTTTCTCGCACATTTCCAAACAGAATGAATGTAACTTGAAGGCAACAGTAAAAAAAAAAGACAACGAAATTTCAGCAAACTCTTTAACACACTGTAGAAGTTAGATCTGTTAGCTAAGGGTGAAAATGATACTGAGCGTTTGGATCACGCAAGAAGTGGAATTGTCAAGCTAAGTGGAGAACTAACACAAACACAACACAGATATCCACGATCACATAAATTATAGGTAAGTTTTTTTCTGCAGAACTTTCGTTCAGTACACTGTATACTTGAAAAAAATATATAACAGATATTTAAAAAATTGCTCCTAAGTTCAGTTATGCTTCTAACTCTTTGCCCACCTTAATCATTTGAAGATAAATGTGCAAAGAAGCAGCCATGACTCCAGCATCCCTGTCACATAAGGCTTTCCGGAACTTATCATGAATATGCTGAACTTGGTTAGGAGCAATGAGATAGAATTTATATAATGCTTGAACAGCTTTTCTTCGGATAATTTCCCTGAAGACAAATGAGATTTATACAAAACAGTGAAGCTGCTTGTGTATTTTAAGTACTTAACAAAACAATTTGCACTTGTTATTTCAACAGCAATGTAAAATTATGTGGCCAGCCATCAGAACATCATGATTTCGAGAGAGATGAGAACCCATATTTCACATATTTGATAACAAATGACTTCGCAAATACAATCTAAGTGAGGAAGTGACAAATCAAATTTAAAAGCCTAGTAGTGCTTGGTATCAGATTGACAATTTAAAAGAACGGTCACCAAATAAACAATGAAATTGGCCACTGCTAATCTGTTGTGGTCACATGTGCAGCTGCAAAAAATATTGTCTAGAAGTTACTTAGTCAGTTCATTCTGCAGCTCTCTTTCTAATCAACACAACACTTACGTTATTCTCTGTGTATGTGATATTTTAAGTTAAGAATCGACCAATTCAAGGGTATTAATATATGCAGACACATTTTTACCAACAAAGTTTCTATGAAGACCTTTAAGGAAAAAAAAGGGTAAGAGTGAAGTACTGCAAGGATCTCCACTTACTCTACAAACACTTCTTCATCCACATAATTGTTGAAGGACTCCAGAATTTTTTTCACATGAAAAATTGTTATAAAAACTGTTATAAAAAAATACCTATCCAATACTCAGCAGAGACTGCAAACACAGTAAGAATCCAAGAGAAAAACTAGGAGAGAGGCAGTTTCAGAAGGTAATGATTAGAAAGATTAACCCAGAGAAAAAAATACCAGTTTACCAAAACTATTTATAAAATTAAATCTTTCAAACATACAAGGCCACTTGAAATTCTGTAAACGCATACGTACTTAGAATGCTGGAGTTTGTCTTCTATTAGGGGAAGAACAGCTGGAATCATCTCCCGAGGAAAGATCTGGCTGACAATGGTTAATGCCATGCACACCTCTACTAGATTAGTGCTCTGTAAGTCCTGTTACAACCATTGAAATGAGACAGTCATTTTTCATTTAGACTTAAATTCTGCACAGACATACCCCAAGTCTTTCCTAAGCAGATTGGATCTAGCCCACCTCCAGCAAGCACCCTGCTGCCTGCCTGCTCCTGTTCGAGAAGTCTCAGCTCTCACTGAGCTAATCAGGTTCTTCTCTTATACAGGAAGAGGGAACAATCAGCTTCTCACACTTCTGTTATAGAACTACATTCATATTTTATACGTATACGAAATTAACACATAGAGCTACAATCAATGTTTATTTACTGAAATAGCTTGATGATTGCAAAACTATGCTGAGTCCCCAGTTAGATCAGTGGTATGAGTCACTTCTCACAGAATTCAACAGTATTCTCTCTAGTGCCTTAAATCAGCTCAAAGAATTTAAAAAACAGTACAAGCTCAATAATGCTGCCAATTACTTATCTGTACACTAAAATAAGACATTATTTACTCCCTGAGAATGAAATTATGTGTAACACTTTACAAAAGAAAGAACAAAAATTCACCATCTGTCCCAAATGCAATTAAGAATAGTAGCTATAGCGCACTCTAATCTTAAACCAAAAAGGATGGATGAATTAATGACGAGACTAGAATTATGTTTCAAAACAAACGAAACATGTAAGATTTCCAGTTCACATCATTATTTGCTCTGGCCACTTGTCCCAGATAGGTTTTAGTGCTCATTTTGGTTTAGTTCTTTGTGGACTCATTTTTCACTTCTTTGTACATCCTTACTAGTTTCAAGACAGGTTTTTAAAGATTATAAAACCACTTTCAATCAGCACAGCAAAATGAACACCATTTTCAGTCTATGATCTATGAGGCTTCAGCTTATTGTAATATAAAAGATATCATTATATAGTAAGAGTTCCAAGAAGTCACATGTAAGAGGCAGTAATACAGATGACACCTATGAAATATTATTAGGTAAGAGATTTTCAATGTCACTCCAATTTCCATTTTCTATCAAAATTCTCAAAAGGACTCAAAGAAGCCAACAGATACTTGCTGTCAGCTAAAAACAAAGGTTTACACTGAAATAAGCATGCATGGCTCCTCCTGGAGTTGAGAATGTATAAAATTGTTACATTTTATAAAGGAAATTTTATGGCACATCTCCTCTGGGAAAAAAAAAAAAAAAAATTAAAAGTATGGCTTCAACAGCAGGAATGCCAGGATTGAATTAAAAAGCCAGGGAAAGCCATATCAAATTTTCATTTCGAACCAAAGAAATGGCAACTTTAAGAAACCAAAATGCAACTAATGAGTACATAGCTTAGATGTTGTGTGACACAAAATGGCAAGAATTGGTCCAAGTTTAGTTTACCTCCAGACCTTCAAAAACACTGTACCTTCACAACTGTGTTCACAAGTAGAAGTAGCAGTTCGTCATTTTCATGGAGAAATAAAGAAACTGCCAAGTAACCTATGAAAGAAAGCAGCCTCCATTACCACTTCCAAGCAAAAAGCAGCTTCAAGATAGAAAGCTTAAGACTGTAATACAAGAAGAGTTAATTCAAACAACTAAAAAAAACAAAACACCCCACTGCTGGATGACAGTTGCTCATGTTTTACATATCAAGGCTTTCTTTTATTCCAAGCAAACCAGTTATATTTAAGTTGCAGTAAAGCTCAACAAATAACAGCTAAGAATTCATAAGCTGTGGGAAATAAGAAACATTACAATACTGTTACAACTAAAAAGCAGCCAGGAACACCACGAGAAATCACCTCCTGGGAAAAAAATATCTCCTCTGCACAGACAATGTATATTCCTTCTAGACTACACAACAAACGCACCTCCTTATATTTGAGTTTTGTTGTTTTTTTTAAAACAAAGTTCCATTTCAAATAAATTTTATATTCAACTTGGAATACAGAAGTAAATTCACCATCCAGAACCCCAGAAAAGAAACCTGCCAGAAACCTTTTTTAAGATTCCTCTTCCTTGTAAACTAAAGGACCAAAAGCATGGGGGTGGGGAGAGTGTGCCACAACTCATCACGGTATTTGTATTACAGAGATGGAATTTAGAGGTCTTGGTTCATTCAGGGATTATACTGATAATAAGGATTAAAATGAACGACTTTGATACAAATAACTGTATTGTCTGGGCTATCAGATTGATGTATCTGCCTGCAAAACTATGGACTCGATCAGCTGAGCACATCTGCAAAAACAGAGTTTGCTCTCATTCACTGAGGTTCACTTTTACCCAAAGTGGATCAATTGACAACCCTTCCTTAACACAGACTTTGGTATATTGCACCAAGAACAGGCGAGGCTGTCCTCACATCAAATATAACTGAACAACAACAAAAAACCCATCAAAACCTACATACACACTCTCAATAAAATCCTTTTACCAGACAAAACTTCAGGGTGCTTTGTGCCCAGACAACTTTAAGCCACCAACATTTTAAAAAAAATGTTCACCAAAGCTTTCTCAGAAAGGTCTCAAACCAATTAATAACAAGACACATTGATTCTTGACAGTCAGAGATCAGTTTTCTCCAAAACAGCTTACCACCTGCCTTCCCAGGTTTGGTGAAGAAAGAATTTCTTAATTGCTACCACAGCATCTGCACACTGGCTTTCATTACTCAGGGATAAAGCAACTTTAAATCATCCCTCGTAACACATTCTCCCAGAAACTCCAATACTTGAGTGGATGATCCAGATGAAATTCAAACAAAGGATATCAAACAAGCATATCCCACAAGGCACTGCCTTTCTTCTGTGTATGCAGACATAGTATTGCTTGGAGTTAAACCATTTTCTCTGCAAACAAGAAGAAATGTCTTCACTAGGCAGCTGAATCAGCAACTGCAAGGAAATTCTCCAGATGAGACAGGCTGACAGCTACTTCAAACTAAGTCTACTGGAAACAAGTTAATTGCCACACTGGCAGGCAAGGAAATCACAACAGCATGAAATTTCAAAGAAATCTGAAGCAGCCTTTCACATTTCCTCAGCAACTTCTGCATCTATGCTACAAGGACCTCCCTATTTGCCTCATTTCCTACAACTGTTTCTAAACTAAGACAATCCTACAAGCACCAAACCAGAAAATATTTCAGGGCCACTCTGCTAGCAGTAATAAGCCCTTTATAAAAATTGTAACCAACTATCTAAGTTAAATACAGGAAAACCAATACTATGCTTGCAGAAATTGTCTGACATTAACATCTTTGTCTACTCTTATACTACAGTACTTGAAAAAGAAACCAAATCCTGCCAGAAACTCATTCTCAGCTTGAAGGATTTTTTAGCAAAATTTCTTATAAATTGTTTTTTTATTGGTGCTGCAATGAATGAACAACTGAGGATTCACAATATTTACAAAATTTCGCCTGTCTTCTGTTCTACAAACAGAAACACAGCAGCTCACAAACTAGGAATATCTAGTCATTTTCAAAGAGGAGTGAGACACTGTGAAAAAAGACAGAGAAAATAAAAGAAAGTTTTAAGTAAATTGTACTTTTACATGAATTATAGATACTAAGAAACTCTAAAAATACAGTTTGAGAATATTAAGACTACAGCTCCATGCACATACCAACTCTTTTCTCCAAAAGATTTCCTTGCTGTGCAAGCTTGATTGCATGGATATATCCAAAGGAAGACTCGTACCCCAGCATTTCACAATAGATGAGCCTCACCATACATTCCTTCATCAGTCTCTGAAATATCAAAAATAAATTACTGAGGCTTTTAACTCACCCATGTTTTATGCTCTTCTTCACTACTCTAATGAAGGAGAACTTTACATAATAGAAACATATGTGCACTCATACATTTTCTAAAATCATGGCACTTGTAAATTTCGCTTTGTGCTGAACCTCTTCTGCAAATCAGTATTAATTTTTGATTGTAAGAGCAGAACTCCCCACACACTGCCACTGAAGATGCTATCTTATCCTGACTAGCATGCACGTGATCAACACTAGATTAATTATAACTTAACATAAACAAACAGTAATTACCTGAAGTGCTAGGTGATCACACTGCTAATACAAATTATTTTTAATCACTACACTGACCTAGGATGGGTTTTCCCTTCAAACCTTCTCACTCATAGGACTGAGATGCATTAACTAACTCAAACCAGAATGTAACAGAATGACAGACTCTGGGCGCTCTGTGGGTACAATTTATTCACATCAAACGGAATCACAGTGTCCTCACTATCTTAACCATGCTGCAAAACCAGACATCGGCACCTTTTAATGCCGCTGATTAAATATCTAACACGTGGATAACCTGTACAATCCACCTAGTGAAATGAGAACCCTGTTTTCCTTCCCCTTTGGTCAGCTGTTCCCCAGCCTGTAACGCCCCCCAGAACTTACAAGTGTTGTGGTGGGGGCAGAAACTGTTGCTTTCAAACTGGCTAGTTCCTGCTGGATTAGTTTTTCTTCTTCCTAGAAAAGATTAAACTTATTTTATCCTCACATAAATTTTGGAAGCAGAGTATGAAACAGAAGCCAAAACAGACGCGTTGATTTAACAGCATTCCGTCCGGTTTGCCTTCTCAGCACCAGCGTGCGCCTCACCACGGGCTGGCACCGGGCTGCCGGCTTCCAGCCCCGCAGCCAGCACCGGCCGCACGGCAGCGCCCGGCCCGGCCCGGCCGGGCACCGCAGCCAGGTTC
>VWZZ01003963.1:2259784-2302727 GCA_013399095.1 Psophia crepitans | reverse complement strand
CCCCGCGGGCAGGGACCCCGCGGCAGCGGCCCCGTCCCGCAGCCGGGCTCGCCCTCCGAGGGGGCTGGGCAGCAGCAAGATGTTTCTGCAGCTGGCGGTCGCGGTGCAGGTGCTGTCGCTGCTGGCGAGCCGGGTGCAGGGCTTCCCCAAACCCGGGGGCACAGGTAAGCGCCTTCCTGAGCACATCTGCGCCGTCTTCGCCCAGGTGGGGAAAGTTTTGCGGGGTGCAGACAAAGAAAAGTACAAAACTTTCCGTCCACTTGGCTAGAAGCAGTTAGATCCCAGAGAAACAATGTTCCTGATGGAAGACGCTGGATCACTGAAGCTGCAGTCTGATATTAAAATGAAGAGACAGGGGCTGGCAGAAGGAAAAAGTGAATTTTTTCACTCTTTCCAAGCAATGTTTTCACCCGTTCTACAGCCGTTTCTGCACCAGGTTCTTTCTCTCTCGCTCCCTGTCTGCCCCGGTATTCTGGGTGTAAGGGATTTTTAATCTCTTGGTTGTGCCAATCCGATTACTGCTATTTCAGGCAATCTCTTCTAGCATTTTTCCCCAGTTTGTTTATGAGTTTTCTCATCAGAAAGGGGTTACTGAGTCTATATCTGTATTTCTGTTACATCTATTGCAGAACCTCTCCCTCTGCCCCGAACAGTCATGCTTTGTTTAAAGGTTTGACTTTTTTTACAGCATTCTCATTCTTCTAGGAGCACTGGATTTTATTTTTTTTTACAAGAACTAGCACTTGGCATCATATTTAAGACACCATGTTTTAAGGGAGAAAACTATAAATTAAGAAAAAATATGCTGTCTCTTTGTAGTCGCATCCACAATATAACTGAGTGGATATGTGTGTGTTTATTCCAGATAAAGCCATACACAACAGACAGCTAAGTGTAGAAAGACCTTTGGAGGAACAGGTAAGTGAAATAAAAAATATTTACAAAGTTTTTTGGGTTTGGTATTCCCACAATGTTTTGAGCATTCCAAATCTGGTACCAAATCCATGAATGTCCTAATGGCCTCACAAACGAGTTAAAATAGATTTGTCAGTAGAGTAAATATTGATGGGGCTGGGTACAAAGTAGCGTTTCAATAATTGTTAAGAACTGGCATATAGAGTTTTCCTGTCCAGGATTCCCGAAGCAGGTCACTAGCTCCAGCAGCTCACAGGTGTGTCACCCCCTTGCACTGACGTCCTACGGGAATGTGGCAGGAGCTTGGGCTAGGAGGGGAAACGTAACCGGCAGTTATCTTACAATGGGAAGTCTGTTGCAGCTTCTTGTAAAGTCCGATTCCGATCAGAGGATGCAGAGGATGACAGAAAGTGCCAAGTGCTTAATCATGTTCTACTTATTAAGGCAAACTTCTTACTAAGAGTGAAGATCAGGCATCAAGGCGTCTGCTGACATTGATAAATTAAGAGATCACCTATTTCAGTGTATTTATTCCTTCTGCCTGTTTGTCATTTTTTTTGGTTTATTTTTTTATATATCAGATTGCTGAAGCTGAGGCAGACAAGAACAGGAAAATAGCTCCCACAGGTAAAACATCCTTCCTGGTTTTATAGCAATATTCATAACGATTTTCAAAGAGGTATAAGATTTTATGTCATGTGTGCATTGATATATTTTCCAGATAATAAGCCAGAGTTCAGGAATTATTCCTTTGTTGATGACCTGAACCTGCTAAAATCAGTGGCAGAAAGAGAGAGGAATGAAAAGGAGAGGGAGTCAATTAGAAGCTCTTTGTATGAACAGCAACTGGCCGTTGATGATGCAGACTCCACCAAGAACCGCAGGCTTGTGGATGACTATGACTCCACTAAAAGTGGGCTGGATTATAAATTCCAAGGTATTCTACAATCATCTTTCAGTGACTTTTAGGTTAGACTTCTCTTGCAAACTGATTGCAATCATGAATGCTGTACTCACCGCTAAACACAAACTCTATTTTTCACTGGAGTGCAATTTCAGTTATTTCCAGTTGTGGAAGCTTGTCATATTACAATTATGTTTTGAAACACAATACAAAAGAATTGTGTTGGTTTTCACAGTCTTCTTCCATAGAGGAAAATCCAAATGGGTAATTTCTGTTATGTTTTTTATCAATTTAGATTTGGTGGAAGGAAAATGGGGCATATTTTAAACAAAAATATATTTATTCTGGTTTGAAAGGAAGAAGAATTTTTATAGAGAGCTAAATCACACATATGTGTTCCAAATGTTATGTGCAATGTTAGATAATTCTTCTCATCACAAAGCTAAAAGAAGTTACCAAAGGCCAAAGAATATTTGCTTTTACTACAGGAGTAGTTAATTGACTTGTAGTTTAAGTGAGTCCTCTGAGAGTTGTGAGCAGCATTTAGCTCAGGATATTTTTAATTATATCTAAGTACGATGATCACAGACCAAAGCCTACTCATCATATTCACTTTCCTATTGGTCATGATTATATTATTTGCCGTAAGTAATGATTACATGATTAAAACTTCATTTTCTGAAATCCTAACAAGAGGATACTCTGCTGTTTATCATGATCTGTTTTGATCTAAGTGGCCGTAGAGTGAAAGTAGATACCAGGAAGATGCATTTAAGTGGATACGTGAGCAGCGTTCTCTCATTCTTACACATCTTTCTATAAACAGGAGAGTATGCTCCTGCCATTCACCTCTGCTCTTTCCAAAGAGCCAGTCAGAAAGACATTTTTCAGATGTCAAAAATAGACACAAAGAACTTTTCATTGGGACCGATGTAATGGATTCCAAAGTGTGTATCAAAGTATATTCCTAATGTGTCTAAAAAGTGCAGCTTTGTTCTCAAGAGAAAAAGATGTGGGCAGATATTTTTTTACAAGATGTCTAATCCAAATGAGTTAGGACAGTCAGCACACAGTGAAACTGTAATCCTTTTAGATGATCCAGATGGCCTCCATCAGTTAGACGGCACTCCTCTGACTGCTGAAGACATTGTTCAAAAAATTGCTGCAAGAATTTATGAGGAAAATGATAGAGGAGTGTTTGACAAGATCGTTTCAAAACTTCTAAATCTGGGACTAGTAAGTATCTTGTTAATGCTTCATTTAGCTCTTTTGTGGGTTGGTTTCATGCTCTTTAAAAAAAACAATTTGGATAAACATTGTGCCCAGTTAATAATGCTGACTTGAGTGAAAACGATGGGATTTGGGCTTTAGGCAAATTTCTGGGCTCATTTGGGCACATCAGTTTAGTTCTGCAATAACATTGTTGTTTCTGCGATGGCTTTGCAACAAAATAGGCCAAACTGCAGAATGTTTCTCATGCTGAAAAAACATTCACTGATTGCGTTCCTCCCATGTCTGCCCTCATTTTCACTTTAATTTCTCCTCTGATTCTCATTGCATTTTTTTTCTATTATCAATTTCTTTTGGTGTTTATGGGGAAAGGTCCTATCCACCTACTCATTATTGTCATCTGCGGACAGATGTTGATGCTGATTAGTTAAAGATACATTTCTCATTGTTACTGATTTTCAGCATCTGAGTTTGTCTCTGACCTCTGGATGTCTCAATGCTTTTAGCCATTGCGCTATGGGATCCTTACATTCTGAAACACTAACCTTATCTTTTCTGCACTAGATTTTGCAATCAGCTATGGCATGCTGAATCCCACCGATTACAAAGGGAGCTGTGGGACAGCTGCCTGGTAAAGTTCTTGTTCAAGTGACAGCTATTATGAAGCAAAGAGAAAACATTTCAAAGAAGCTGTTTGCTTTGTCCCTCCCTGTGTTACTGTGTTCTGTTGTAGTTATTCAGCTGTACACAGGCATGTTGCAGAACATCTATGTAAACACAGACACACACAGATATGCACGTACAGGTATACCAGGCTTGCACCTCCATCTTTCCTATTGGAGGCTATATGGGTGGGTTTTTATGTATGCACACATATTTGATGTCTGTTTGTATGTGTGTGTATATGCATTTATATAAATATAGACGTGTATATCTGTCTGTACGTATACATGCATACCCACACATCAGGGAAAGTATCACACCTAATTTGGCTGTGCTCAGCTTTGAAGCAAACATGTCTGCAGCAACCTGTTTACAAAGCTCAGGTTTATATTGATGTCTAATCTAGGCAAAACACAACATTCTCTGAGTACTCCACACAAATATTTTAACAGATCACAGAAAGTCAGGCCTATACCCTGGAAGATGAAGTGGCAGAGGTTTTACAACAGCTAATTGCAAATGAGGCAAAGGATCGTGAGAAGGAGTCTGAAGATTTTGATTACCCTCCAAGCAGAGCAGACAGTGATACAAAAGAAAAGCAACAGGTAAGAGTGATAATTTCTTAGCTAATAATTTTGACTCGCTTGCCAAACCGTAGAAGTAGACCGATAGACTTCCTCAGTCTAGGGAATAATTAGTTCAATCTGGAAACTAAAGGTGCTCTTAAATAAATTCCATCAGATAAAAAACCAAATCGTGAGTTACTTTGAGGTTTAAGGCAGATGTCAAAATGAAATAACTTTGAGAAAATACTATAGTCTTCACTTCATAATTAGGAAAATGTTGGCATAAGATTATGATGCTATTTATTGCTCTATTAATTCTATCCCCAAAAGCAATGTGCTTATAGATATTAATTTTTATGTCTTTTGTGCAGGCACCAAGCAAAGCTGATCAGGATCGTTTCATTAATGGAGAAACTGATGATACACTGGATAACACATGGTCATCATCTAATATCTTGGAAAGAAGAAATGAGCTGCCTTCTGAAGATAATTTCGAAGACCTCCAGTATTTTCCAAACTTTTACGCACTATTAAAAAGTCTTAACTCAGGTGAGCTCGTCATGTGTGTACAGGAATATTGAGGAAAAAAAAAGAGAAAATTAAGATTTTCTCTGTTTTCCCCTTTCCTTTCCCTTCCCCACCACTTCCCTCGCTGCAAGAGACCACGTATTTTAAAAATGTTCTCTAAGATGCACAGCAGAAACTAATTTGATTAGTGAGTATAGCAAAACACTGGGAGGAACAGCACTCAGCACTGCAAGCTCTGTGACCTAGGTAGCCCGTCCCATCTTGTGCTGTATGGTTCAGGAGTCCTGAATTCTTTTCATTCCTGTAAGGGCATGACGAAAAAACAGCAAATTGTTTTCTCCAGAGATCTTTCCAGTAACATCCTTGTCTTCTAAGCCAACAGTCATACAAGTGAGCCACAGTAGAACCCTCGCAGTGATGATACCAGTAAATGAGTCTGAGCCTCCCAGCCTTTTCACAAACCACAGGTTTGCTGTTTATTGCAATGAAAGCTCTGCACGTCTCTTCCTATTCCGGTGCTAGACATCATTGCCTTCCAGTTATTGCAGGCAAAATTGTGGCACCTCGCCACAGCCCCTTTGTCATCATGCTTTCCCACACACCCACTTTCACTCTCTGCAGCCAGCATATCTTCTGCTCTCTCCAGCACAGTCAGCAACTATTTATGCTGTAGATTCCTTGTCCTGCAGGCATCTTAATCTTCCTTCAAACTGTCCCCATGAACACCTGAGTATAGAGCTAGAATGAGAAACCCAGGCCAATCTACAAACCTCATATTCCTGCTCATGTTCTTTTCATTGTCCTGGGGTAGTTTTGCATGCTAGTTCTTCTCCTTTTTCTCCTCACAAAGCAGAAAGGCGCGTTGGGTTTAACAGGTTATCAAGCAAATAGAACCGGGTCCCACTGGCTGCACATCTCTGATTGTCTCCTGCTTTATACTGGTCACCTTCCGGCGGCGGAGAGGGGATTCAATTGCATCCTACAGCTGTGTGTTAAATTGCAGGCAGCAATAAAAAACCTGTTCAACAGCTCTCCAGAGGGAGTGGCCCTCTGCCAAGGCAGGGAGTATGTTTCTGTCTGCCCCTGGCTCTGTTTGGTCCTTCGGTGACAGTCTGGGGTGCAAGGAAGAGCTTGTGGTGGGGGAGTTTCGTGCTGCCAACGTGAAAATAGCAGTAATATTGTTCTGCAGATAAACACAGTGGAAAAAGAAAGCTAAGAAGCAGTGATTGTGAACATAGAGATACGTATGGGCAACAAAGATGGATTTTTATAATGAAAAATCAGTATTCATTTCCTATTCTGGAGTCATGATCCTCCCAACCATGTAATATTACATTTCCCAGTACCTGAGTCATGGTTTTGTGCGCAGTAACAATCTCATTTGAGGCACTTTGTCATTGGCCCCATGAATCTTGTGGGAGAAAGTATCCCTGAACTATCCTCCTCGTACAGAGCCAGACTGGTCTAAGTTGCTCACAGACAAATAAAAGAAAAAGACAGAGACTGTAGAGAACTTTGCCTGTATCTGCGCTCTAACCAGCAATTTGTCAAGTCACTTCATCCCAGTGTGTTTAGTGCTCTTATCTCTAAACCAGAATTAAGACCATTTGCCTTCCATAACATAGACCTTCAAGACGAAACGTTACAAAGAAGAACCAAACCCTGAAGTTTCTAAGTATATTCATAAGGTGTACTTTGCAGAAGCAATTTAAAGGGAAACATGTATAGGAGTTCTCTTTGCAGCATTTTCTTTTTACTGACTAGGTCATCTATTATGCATGAAGCTTGTGCAGAGTTTGCAGAACGGAATTTTTCCAAGTTGCCTGAAGTCTTTGACTAATTTTGCTTTACCCATCACACAGAGACAGAGGCGAAAGAGAAAGAGACCTTGATAACGATCATGAAAACCCTGATTGATTTTGTGAAGATGATGGTTAAGTATGGAACAATCACACCAGAAGAAGGAGTTTCCTATCTGGGTGAGAGGACATCCTTTATGCAACAGTATTATTAATGCTATGTTCTTACTCTACCAACAATGATAATTGTGTTGTCATCTTCCTTGCTCTTATGAGTCCTGTTTCAGACTTGCTCATTCAAAATGTTAAAAGCTGTACTTCTAAATGATTGATCACTCAATATAGCAACGCTGAATCCCATATTGCTTTAATATTTCCATCTCATGAGGGAAAGGTTATTTATCAGATACACATTTTGAGGATTATTCCACTTTCACACCAGTGAAGCACACTTGGTTTCAGTGGCCTTGTGTCGGGGGAAGGTTAGTGTTTTGCTCGGTTACATTGCGGTGGATCAGGTTCCTCCAGCACTTCAGCACCTTTACTCTGTCGTGTGTAAGTAGCTAGAGTAGACGGGAGCTAATGCTATGGCCTTCCACCAAGTAAAATTCCTTTCATCTATGGCAAGTGTTACATCTTGGCACAGGAGCAGTTGTTGAAGCATTCTTTTCTGGCTCCATTTTAGAGTCTGAGGCTATGCAGATTTTGTAAAATTGTTATAATTTCCTGGAGAGGGATTTTTGAACAGCCTGGGTTTGCTTTTTTGTTTAGTTTTGTTTTCTCACACACCTCTCCTGGCTTTTACAAACTCTTTTCTGTTAACTGTTGATAACCTTTCTAGTTAAACAAGCCAAGCTACAGAAGGGCTTATCTGCATAAGCTCTGCACAAGCCTTTCGCTTCTCTGAAGTATTCCTGGTCTGGGTTAGCCTGAAAAGTTTCTGTTCACATCAGGGCAAGTTCTCCGCTTAATAAATCAGCCTGTCACGGAGATAGGGCTGGCAATGATCTTTCGTGACTTCTGCTGCCTTGTTTCGTATGGGCCGTTGCAGGTACATGATTGATTGATGGAGCTGTACCTGTATGGATTGATTATCAATTACTTGGCTACCAGTGGATCATGATTCACATTCAGTACATGATTGCACCTCCTCTCTACAGAATTTCTGGTATCTCTGACCAAGATTATCCCTTTATTTTCTGTGAGAAGTCCTTGAATTTTGGAATATTTGCACAATTTATGCTACAGGTCAGCTCTATTTCTCTGGCTGCCTGTACATTTAGAGAAAGATGCACATAAAGAAATGGCTGATTACAAGCACAGTGTTTTCTGTGTATTTCTATAATATTGCTTGAGCAGATATTGCCCTCACTGGTAGTGTTGTGCCAAAACTTAATAGGCTAATTTCATCCCTGACGCAAGACCACTCAGATAATGGAATTACACTAGGGATGTATTTTTTCCTGCTAAAATTCAGGGCAGTTGTTCACATTGGCTTTACTTTGAATAAATAAATACTGTAACCCTGGAAACAAATTGCCATGATGACATAGTACAGAGGGCAGGGATTAGGTTAAGAATTTCAGAGGTCTGATTTAGTCTGGATTTAAAGTAAGACCATCAACTGATGTATCCAGACTCTGCCTTGCAAATGAGTGATTTATGCAGAGATGGATTTTGTACTCCATCAAAGCACCTTAGTGTAGTGGAAAAAGCTTTCTCATAGGTCTCAGGTTGCTTCTGTGGTATTCTGTTTTTAGACTTGCTGTTGAGAAATGACTTTAAAGCTGACCTTCATTTATTGAGCTAATATTCTCAAATATTCAAGTGCAGCAAGCACCGGGAGAATCTTAGCTTCTTGCAGTATCCCTAAGTACAGCAGCAGTTTTATTGTCACCTTTATTCAACCAAAAGTCACAACTTAATTTACCCAGTAATACTTGAATAGGCACTGGGTTTCTTGGTGCAGTTTGGGTTAGGGGACTGATGCCCAGCTGTGTTTGTTGGTAGCAGATGAAGGAATGAGTATGATCATCTGTCAGAGAGAAGAAACAATCAAAAAAAGAGACAGCTTTTGGTTGTTCCCTCAGTCCAAAACCAGCGAGCAGATCCCATGCTAGTCAGTGGAAAATACCTACCGGGTCTGTGCAGATGGATTATATCATTTCCCTGGTTTATTACAGGACAAAACTGCCTAAATTACTGTTCCCCACTCTGTGGCTGAAGCCATGCGTAAGCTGTGTCCCTGAATTATACATTCAAAATCGTAAATCATTTACTGAACCAAATCACAAGCTTTTGTGCCTCTCACACGGGCACAGAGACAGTGAATTTGAATGCATATACCAGTAACAGCTGGTTTGGGATTTGAAAACCACAGCATTATGTCATCATCATTGTATCCTACTCTAGGGGAAAGTATCTTGCTGCTGCAGTGAACGATGTTATTAGGTTTAGCTTTAAGTTACAAAGGATCTAGCTGCAGTGTGGTGCAGGGAAAACACACATGCACACTCCTACAAAGGCAAGGAAGAGGAAGTTCAGGTTTTAATACACGTATTCAATATTATTTAATACATATTGAAAAGCTTTCCATATGCTAAATATGATCTGTAACACAGAGCCCAGAAAGCCAAAATCAATGTATTCATATATACGAAAGGGCAGAAAAAGTACTGCCTACCTTTTACAGTATGTAGTCAGAAAGTATGGCTCTGGAAGCGTTAGAGAGAGGCTGTTACAAACTGACAAAAAATGTGTGTTTAGCTGAAATGCATCGTATTTGATAATTGCCCTGCTGGTGGCAAAATGCCGCTATCTGCTATCACACTTTACTTTCTGAACCATGAATGTTGTATTTTGATGTACTGGGACCAAATGCTTCTGTGGAGCGAACACCTCACCATCCATTTCTAGCCTGTTCAAAAGCTTTCAGAAACCTTTCTAGAGAGTCTGTCTGCCCTCTGAAGATTGAAAGCTGCTTTAAAATCACTTTTACAACTGAAAGAATGGACAAGCACTGCTGGTACAGAAAGCAGGAGGTCATCAGTCGTCTGACACAGGCCCACAGTTACACAGGCACCTTGAGGGTTCGATCCAGCTGTGGCACCCACTTTCCCACCGGCGGGGTGGCTGTCAGCATCCAGCAGATGCTGCCCAAGCCGCCGAACGCTCCTTGCTTGCCCCAGCCTGCCAGCGGCGCGGGCTGTTGCCGCTGAACAGGCTGACTGTTGGGAGGGACTCAGGACACTTACTGAAACACTGATTGCTGTTGGCAAGGGTGCAGTGAGAGAGTGGAATGACAGAGTTGGAATCCCTCCACGTAATGACCAGTGGGAAGCGGCAAAAAGCTTTCAGAGAAGTTATGACTGATTCAGCATAAAATATTTCATTATTCATGGCATTCATGCTGTTTCTGTTGCATAAGCAGCTGATACTCAATTTTACCTGCAGAACTGGAAGGACTATGGGCTTCATGGTGCTGAGTGCTTCAAGGGAAAAAAGGCGGTGTTCAAGCTGATAGTAAAACTCACTTTGATTTCAGCAGAGCAGAGTAAGGAAAGCATTGCACAGATACTTGTACTGTCTGGATATTAGTTTGTGAGTAATATTTCACTTTCCTTCATTCTCCTTCTGTCTGTTGAGAAGTGTCACCATGGACATTCACTCTGATAGCTTTTCTGTCAGAGCCATCTGTCACAGACCAGGAAAATACTAAGGAAAACCGTCATATACACCACAAAAAGAAGAGGAATTTTCTGTGTGCTGAGTGACTTTTCCTACGTATGGCAGGCTATCTAGCTAATTTTAAAATGAAAGCATACCAGTCCACTACCATCCTGGGAAAAGCTCTATTTCTAGTAAATATGTAAAGTAAACTACAGTTTTGTGACACATTTGTTTTATTAATATTCTTGTCAGTGTAGAAGCAGGAGCAAACAGTTTCTGCCAGTTTGTTCAGATACATTTGTAAATCATCTCCCACTAATAAGACCAAAATAATGAGTGATTTTGAGAACCGTTCCAGGAAATATTTGTAATTAGAGCCTAGTGGACCATAACAAAGATAGAGCCTTCAGAAATGATAGACAAATTCGTAAGAGGCACCAGTGTGAATTCTTGTTACACAGCACATTGATTATATTCTCCTGCTGTACATACACTGCTTACAAGAGCAGATTTGTAGCACATTTACCCATTGCCACCCTAACTAAATGAAAGTTGTGTTATCTAATGAACTATTCCCCTGGAAATGTAAACCAATTATGTGCACATCGCATTCTTGTGTGGAGTTCTTATCTATTGACTAGTACACCTAGCACCAACTTTTGCCATCAGTACTTCTCTGTCTCGCAGCTAGGTAGAAGCTCACCGTGATACTGCATATAATGCGCATTTTATCAAATCTTATGATCGAGACTGGCCATTTTGTTTTCAGTTTCTAAATCAGGGCTTCTGTACCTTCCACAAATGAACAACGTCGGAGAAGAGAAAGAGGCAAAGGAGTGGGAAGAAAATTCCGTTTAAGCACTCTGTAGCTTTGCTTTCCTGAGCACTTTCCACCTCCCTGTAGCAGAGCATTTAGCTTACTGGAGCCACAGTGTACAACACACAGGCCACAGCAGACTGGCTGGGGAGAACCACCCCCCCTCCTTTAATTAGGAGGGAAAATAGAGAAATTGCTCCAGCTCATCAGTATGCAGTGTTTGAGTCACAGCTACCTCCTTCCACAGACCAAACCAAAGCCACCTCTCACACCGCCTCCCTTGGGCTCTGACTCACTGTCAGAACCCACACTCTCCCCCGTGACTGAGTAGGAGATTGTGTTGGTTAGAAATGGGCAGGAACAGATGTCTCTGTTTACCTCTTCCACCCCCTCATCATTTGTTCTCCACGGACAATTGGAAAGAAGACCAAACCGCAGGACAGACTAGCGATAGGGAGATGGATGGTTCGTTGGTGAGCTCTTGCTGAAGTGTACCTACCCTCATTACTTGGGTCCTTCTTTAATGTTACTGTTGGGATATTATTTACTCTCTTTTAATAATACTCTCTTTTAGACAGACTGAGGCTGCATGAAAAAATCCAGGGGAAATAGAAGAGACAGAAAGTTCCGTGTGATGATTTTTAACATTTTTTTAACATTAAACATTTTTTCTGCATCAGAAATAGTGTGGCCGGCAGGTCGAGGGAGGTGATTCTGCCCCTCTACTACGCTCTTGTGAGACCCCTACCTGCAGTACTGCGTCCAGCTCTGGGGTCCCCATCACAGGAAAGACATGGAGCTGCTGGAGCGAGTCCAGAGGAGGCCACAAAGCTGATCAGAGGGCTGAAGCACCTCTCCTACGAGGACAGGCTGAGGGAGCTGGGGTTGTTCAGCCTGGAGAAGAGAAGGCTCTGGGGAGACCTAATCGTGGCCTTCCAGTACCTAAAGGGGACCTACAGGAAAGCTGGTGAGGGACTGTTTATCAGGGATCGTAGTGACAGGACAAGGGGGAATGGGTATAAACTAAAAGAGGGGGGATTTAGATTGGACATTAGGAAGAAATTCTTCCCTGTGAGGGTGGTGAGGCCCTGGCACAGGGTGCCCACAGAAGCTGTGGCTGCCTCTGGATCGCTGGCAGTGTTCAAGGCCAGGCTGGATGGGTCTTTGGGCAACCTGGGCTAGTGTAGGGTGTCCCTGCCCATGGCAGGGGGGGGGGAACTAGATGATCCTTGTGGTTCCTTCCAACCCAAACCATGCTATGATTCTGTGTCCCTGACACTCCATGCTAAGGAACATGGAAGAGTTGTTCTGCCTCTCACATTCACACTTGGTACGTCCGCAGCTCCACTTCTGATGAAGCAAAAGCTGTGTAACTTCCCCAGCATAGGCCAGTGCGTAGTGGACACAATCTGGGCTTTTCCTGGGAGAGGAGGAATACTGTGACTAATCCCTGAAGTTCTCATCAGCACAGATGCTGCAGGCCAAAGGTCTGATCCCGGTATTTGTTCACTTAGGCAAGAGCAGGCTCAGAGCCAAGAGTGTGAGGGGAAGAGCAGATCACAGCACAGACTGGCATCCTCTTTCCCCTGCTCACTGTCTCCAGAAGCAGATGCTCCCTGATGCAGACTGTGTGATTTGAAAGAGAGAAGGTGAGAGAAGGTGTGGCCAGACCAGGGCCAGAGGCTGCGAGTGATATATGGACAGTGTCATGTGGACCTCTTGTTCTTTCCTTCAGTTTGACCTGGCAGATGAAGGGCACTGGCAGTATTTTATACCTTCTTTTTCTTTTTTAATGTACTTTTTTTCAAAGAGATCTTTGTTGCTACTGTAGGTTTTCTTCATGAGCATTAAAATCTTTAATTGATTTTCTCTAGCTGAATTTCCCACTGGTGATTTTCCTTGCCCAGCATTACTTTGTCATATGACCGAAGCATACAGCTGCCAGTGGGAGTTACTTGTTTTCAGGCAGCTCTCTTTTCTCTGCTATTTATTTTGTGCCCAGTGAACTAAGGTGGCACAGGTGCCAGGATACTGTACTGTTCTTAGGAAGGTCAAGGACTCTCACCTATCTGAAAAGCAGAAATTGGGGGCACGTCAGGTACGGGCAGTGGGCTTAATGCTGAGCAGCAGCAGTGATGTGGTAAAGTATATGTGAGTAGTTAAACCCAAGATGAATTTGCACAGAGGTAAGATGAAGGGATGTGGGGACAGAGTGTGTGAAGGTCCCAGACAAGACTGGAATCTCAGAAGGATGTTGATTGCTGAGCTCACTGCAGCTTTATAGCTTTTCTTTCTGTAGCCTCACCCCATGCCTCATCCACGTCTGTGCCATGCTGCTTCTGCATTTGCACAAACACACGACTGTTTTTGCCCCCACTGCTTAGATCTTATCTCCCATTTCCCCCATCTAGACTCTCACTGCAGAGAAAGAGAAGGGGCAACTATGGTGTGAAAAGTCTGTGACAGCTAACCTCACAGTTCGTACAGCCCAGGACCATTACACACTACAGTGAAGGGGCATCACCAAGGGGTCACAATACGTGTGAGAGCGTAGTATTTTCAGTACCTATAGCATCTAAATTTTCTCAGATATCTTTTTGGGAGACATCTAGTAGTTTTAGTATTGCTAATTCTTTTCCCCACTGCATTACATGACTACCAAATCATGTGTATAAGAAAGAAAACTAGTATCTTACAGTTAATTCCTTTGCTTATCACTACCTACCCTTTAAATTTGCAGCTATTTCTTGCAAATATATTGCCTCTTCTTCCCTTTCTCTTCACTGCCTCCTCTATGCTTTCCCAACTGGATACATAAGAAATCGCCAGCTCCTTGTAGTGTCTAATTTGCCGAGTATATTGCTTAGATCCTGACAATCTAGGTGTGCATGCTACGAAGTGGTTTGTGTTTCTAAAGACAGGAGGGCAATGCTTGTCTTTTTTCTCACTGTATTTAATAGCAGCATAAACCCCCCTTTCTGAATCCAGTATCTCTCTGTTGACAGCTGAGCACTGAGACCATAAGTTACGATTTGAGATGATGATGTGGGTGCAGGGTAAAGAGGGTGTCGTGAACTTTCAAAGCTGAGCTCCATCCCACTCCTGCAGTAGAGGCGGCTGTGAGCTGCTTCAGTCCCAAGCCGTCGTGCTGATAAAGTGCATGCTATCAAAATATTCTTAAAATGTGTGCACAGGCCATGCAGCAGCATCAGGACGGGAAAGGTTTAGGAAGGGACTGCACCACACAGCTCTAGCAGATCTGGAGTAATGCAAAGGAAATGCCTGTAGAATATTGAAAGGATGTATCTGAGAAATAGTCTGTGAGGTAGGGAATTTAATAAGGACAATAAAGGAGACATGGTCAGAGCTTTGTTCACCTCAAAACACATTTAATTGTGTTTTACTTTTTGAGTTGCTTTTAATCTGATTGCCAAGCAATACTGCTGCTGGTTTTATTTCAAATCATTCTGACTGTCTTGGCTGTAATCCGTTTACAAGTGGTGCCACTACCTGGGGTTTGTCACCTGACATGTCATTCCTCCTGGCAGCATTTAAGCTTCAGACACACCATCATGACAAATCAGTCAAACAGGAAGATTCAAAAAGAAAATGCCATATCTTGACATGTAAGGCAGGGAACTGGAAAGGAACAGGAGATTTGTGAGGGTGAGGCCCATCTGTAGCCCCACAATGGAGAGATTTCTCTTGTTCGTCACAGTTTATGTGACATAAGCATGATACATGTATGAGCCAACTAAAGGTCAAACTTGGCTTTTAGCTACATTGGTGAAAATCGAGCGGACGTTAACAGTTCTTGGACCTGCACTCATGTAAGCTAAAAAGAGGATTTGGCCAAGGAATTAATCACGTATGCTACTGCCCACAGAATAGTCACAAGCAAACACTGAGATGTCCTGAGTTTTGTCACAGGTGGAAAAGGCCTTGCAAACTCTTAAGGATCACCTGCTGCAGGAGACAGAAGAGCCCTGGGAGAACTGTGCTTTTTTAATGCCTGAAATATGCGTGTCCCGTACAAGCAGACATCAGCACAAAGCTTTCTGGCTGAAGCTGCTGTAGTGTGTGATCTCATTCAGTAAACTCATTTTTTTTAGCTATCATTAAGATTGATTTCAGGTACCATGATCATCCTTTTTTCTCCTTTAATAAACACAGCCTTTCCATGCTGTGTGGTAACAGAACAGCAAAGCAGGTCTTTCTGTGGAAGTTTAATGACATGAAATCTCAGCTTCAGTCGATTTGATAATGATAGAATGTGAAACTGCCTCCCAGGCACAAGACAATTATGCAGATGAAAAAACCCTTTGCAGGAAAATTTGCGAGAGTCCAGAAAACACCGTGAATCTGTCAGTCTATGGAGAAGGGTCCATTCCAGGCTTCCATTTCCAATTCCATTAAATACTCGGGTGGGTACGTTAGTTTCTGCCTCTCTAATAAGAACAAAATAATTCCATCACGTTTTTTCACGTGGTATTCCTTCCCATGGATTGAAAGGGTGTTACCGCAGTGCATTCTCCCAGAGTAAAGAAAACCATTCTGCTTTTATACAGTTCAGATTTTTGGACGTCTGACTCGAAGGACTTCAGAGTTTCAGAGTGCTGGGAATTTGCGTTTTCTGATGCAGTTAATAGGATCTATAAGTGACGTCTCAGAATGCCTGCTTAAAATAGGAGCCCTCCCACAGCATGAACGCTTCAGTGAGTCATCCCAGATCAAAGAGCGGGTTAGAAAGCAAGGCAAGGCAGAAACCAGATCTTCTGACTCCTTGTGTCTAGTTCGAGTGATGAGATTATACTGCTCCGCAGAAAGCTGGCCGCCAGAGGAGTGACCTATTTTACCAACGTAGGTCGCTTCCATTAGCTCAGTAGTCATTGTTCTGTTGTTTTAATTAGTGCCATTTCAAATAAGTGGCTGGCTCTGTGGAAAGGTCAGTACCTTTCTGAACTCTTCCTCTGTAAAGATTACGTTGCTAGGGAAATGATACCAGAAAAGTAATCAATTCTTGTTAGACCTCCAAATACGACACGCGGTTGCTTAGCTGCTGGCCAGGCACATCTCAGTTCAGGAGATGACTCACTCCATCAGCGCAACTCAGAGCAAACATTGTTCAGCCCTGGCTTAGCCACGTATGGCATGTACAAACATGTTTTGAAACAACACCAGCTGTTAAAGATGTTAATTCTGCAGAGGAAAAAGCGCAATAAATCCTGTTCAAGAAGAATTGGGATTCTCTGGTAATGTTCTCTTTATGGTACATATGTAGGTACTCCAGATAATGCCCATAAACACGAACAGGCTTACGTAGTTAACTCAGAGTAGGTAACTCCTCTGTCACACAGAAAATGCAGCTGCCTGTGAGATCTTGAGATCCATGTTGGTGTGCCATCCGGCTGGCGAGATGGCCTCAGCATTTCTCCTGTAACATATAGTCCTTACTAAAAGGCCCGTTGTATAAACTTCTCCATACCATTAGAGACAAAATAAAGCTTTGAAAATGCAATATGGTTGTTATCATATTCAGTCTGGCTTCAGTGGCAAAGCCTGGATCATTAGTGGTCAACACTGCCGCATTATACTTCGTATACAGACATAGGTGTTCAGTGCATATGGCTGGAAAACAACGCATATTACCGTGGTGCTGTATTGACAAAGTAGTAATAAATATTGTTTATTGCTCGTATATGGAGCTCAAATGAAATTGTTAGCCAAATGAAAAGACTCAGAGCAACTGTAGAATTCCTATATTGAGGAATAGAAGTAATGGTGGAGTTTAAATCCTGTTGCCTTCAGTAGCACATGCTGTGTGTGGGTATGGGTACAACTTTTAAACACTACAGTCTATCAGCATAACAAAACCATTTGGAAATATTATCAGGATGCAGACATTTAAATCTAAAGATGTGTAAGACAGTTACAAATCCATCTTTTTGTTTTCTGCTGATACAAGCTTACTGCATCAGTGCCTAAATGCGGACACTTTGAAGACAGAACATGAAAAGCACTTGTGAATCAATGCACTTACATATGTGTGGTATTTTAAACATTTAAATACTCATATTTATTGTAAAATACTATGTTTACATTTAAAATTAAGCCTAATTGAATAGATCTTGCTGGATTAAGGTCTAAAACCAGTAACATTTTTGCATTTGGGTGAATTAGTGAAGGAGAATAATCTATTCACTTGAATTTACAAAGCGTTTTTAAGTTCTTAGCTGTATAATCTTATCCTAAAAACTGTGCCTCTTGCAACAGAGAAGTCCTTATATTCCTGCTGGAATACTAGTATGGTACTGATTCAGAATAAAAAATAGTATCTTAAGCTCAGCTGAAAGTAGTGTTTACAGTCCTTTCAATAAGCTTTGGATCAAGTGATTAGTGAGGCGTCAATACCACCACTATAATTCTAGCCTGGTTTTTTTCTTCATCAGTATGTCTGATCCAGCTTGTAACCCAGCCCAGACCAGTTTATGGCATACAGCACATTAAAAGGATATATACGAAACAAATATAGTTTCCACAAGAAACCCCAACCCTAATGTGAGGTAGAATTGACAGGGTGCAATCAGGCAGGGCGCCAACAAAAACCGCTTGCATTTTGATCTTATGTAAATAACAAAATATAGAGGACTCGGGCAGACAGGATTATGTGATTTCTCATCAGACAGCAGGCAGAACTGCTTATGGTGATCTGCCATGGAGAGAAATGTGCTTGCTAAAACCTAATCTTTAGCTTTAAGTGCTGAGTATCTCTCTGATGGAAAAAGATGCTTCCAAGTGACGGATAAAATGTTGGCCTTACACAGAACATGGGATCTAAAATATTTACTAGCCCTGTAATATCTATTCTGCCATGGTTACCACATCTCATACTGAGTATTTTAGCTGTTTATATAAAGGGAATATTGACAATTCAAAATAAAGTCCCTCAAAAGTACCCCACCAACTTCTTTTGGGGCCCATGTTTAAATGAACTTTTAAAAAAAGCTGATAAAGAAAATTCTACATTACGCCCGTACTATGACCGAGGAAATGTGGCGGATTGTATGATGATCTGTATTTGTGCGTACCTATTAAGTGTTGGGGTTTTTTCCCACATAAGCATACACTGTTTACATCCAAAACATCCATTTCGATGAAAAGGTGCTTGTACTTTCAAATTAGATGAGTTCAGCCCTGAAATTTGCATAGAAAAACGTTTTGTAGACTTCTAGAGCTATATACATGGCCACAGCTGTCTGCTGGGTTTTTGGGTAAATGCTTGACCTCAGCAATTTTAAAAAATATTCTTTTTAATCAGTTCAATTTACATATTTATTTCATCTAAATATAATATAAAGCCTTTTATCAGACTTTTTTCCAATGAAACCATATAAAATCCAGACAGATAAGCAGTTTGGGATTATATTTTCCCACCAGGATGAAGCATGTGTTTCATAGTCTTGTATATTTTGTGAAGTTAATTAAACCCTTTCGTTGCTTTCATCACAATAAATTGTTGCAGATAGGTATCTATATTTCATGAGTTACATGATTTAAATAATTAGAATATATATGCACACATTTACTGTCTTTTGGAGTGTTGGCTCACTTTGGTACACCTATTGTCATGATTTAGTTGTTCTTTTTTTTTAATACCTACCAGCCCAAACCATTCAGTGATTCTACAGTTTGTTTGCTCTTGTAGTGATGGCACTGCATGAACTCCTCACAGGCAAGGATGGAGACTGTGCTTTTAGATTTCTACTTGCCATTCAAACTAGTGTTGCGGGTATAGATTCTGCACCGTATCTGTTGAAGAATAACTGGGGTTTGGTTTTGTCTTGCCTTGATTTCTAGAAAACTTAGATACAATGATAGCTGAGCAGACAAAGAAGAAGCTTGAGAACCCTTCCACTAGAACCAGAACAAAGCTACCAGCAGGTACTTATTCTACAATTTTCTCTCCTGGAATAACACTGTTAACTGCTTTAGCAGCCAGACTGCTCGTTAAAGATACAGTCCCTCAAGGACCTATAGCCATAGCCTGGATGTCTAAACACTCAACAAAAGAGGAATTTTTCCTTAATTGTCCAATCTTTGTGAAGTATATTCACTGTCCAGACATTACACACATACAAAAGCAAGTGGTGTTAATGCTTGTTAAGACTTAATAAAAATATCTTTCTTTGTCATCTTTGGGTCTAGTGAATGCAAATTTCCTGACTTTTTTCTCTGCACAAAGGAATGTGCCTTTATGAACTACATATTATTACATTTTAGTCACCTATATTCAAGACTCTTTGTAAGAGCAGAAACAGGCATTCCTGCTTCCAGAGGTCTGGGGTAGAGGTGACCTTTAGAAACCACTTTGAGCCAGACTCCACTCAGTCATCAGTCAAAATGTTCTACTTCCTAAAGATCATTGATGTGATTTAGAAGTGCTTTTGGTACTTCTGATACACAATTGCTCTTATTATTATTTCTTTAGACAAGAGTAGTGAAGAAGCAGACAGTACGAAGGAAGAAGCAGCTAAAATGGAAAAGGAATATGAAATCTCAAAGGATTCTACTAAAAATGAAGAACAAAATGCAGCAGGGAACAGTGAAGAGCCCAGAGGTACAAAATAGCCATGCCTTTTCCTACATATGTATGCCCCAAGTGACTGGAATCTTTTCCTATCTTTGGAAATGTTTTTCCATTGTGTTAGCTTAAATATCTTCAGTTTATAGTTGCTGGGAGTCAGCACACAAGAGCTTGATTCGGAAGCGTACTTATTTGCTTAATTTTAAATATATGAAACTATATCCCTTGCTGAGGGATGGCTCAGCATTTTATGGCTTGTCTATTGAGGATTTGTCTGTTCAGTTTGGTTGAGGTTATTTTCCTTTACCTCCCGAAAAATGTTCAGCCCAATAGCTTTTTAGAAATTTAAACTGGATCAGCATTTAGTTCTTTGTCTGACCATGCAATGCCCTTTGCTCTTTGCTCTTTCACAGAATAACTTACTATATAGCTAACTCTGCACTCCCAGCTCAAAAATTACAGTATATCTCATACTGTATGCACTTACTAATGGGACCAGACATGCATAGTTGGCAGTAGCAACCTTCTACATGCTAATCACACTAAGGGTTTTTTCCCTGACAAATGTAAGAACATTACATCAATAAAGCTCCAGCCAAGTTAAGAATTCAAAATCCATTAGCTGGAATATTTCCTCAGGGGCCTTATTAGATAATTCTTGAACTAATTCTGTCCTGTGTGCTTTCTGGTCCAGAAATAGCCATCATTTTAAAATTTCAGCTATAACAAGGAGTTATCACAGTAATTTTAATACATCCTTTTTCTCAGTAAATGTAACTAGCTGTATTTCAGTTTTTCTTTCCAAAATATCACAATCTTAGATTTTCTGTATGCTGTTAGTGCTACTGAACGGAGGAGTTTTCTGGCACGTTGTATATGAGATACTCAAAGCTGTCAGTCTTATTTAAGTCATTCCTAGCTTCATCTTTGCTGAACAATTATTATGATCAAAAAGCTACAGGTTGACTTTAATCCACATATGCAGTATCTGTGGATACCACCAAAAGTTATGTATACAGATGAAAAAAGGCATGATCCTAAGTTTGTGGATGACTAATCTCACACAGACGAAACCCGCTGGCCATCTGTGGGAATTTTGCCTGACTAAAGTTGACAGGACTTGGCTTTTAAATAGAAACAAGAATAGTTTTAATCTGCCTTTGCTGTGACCAACTTCTCTCCGTTAAGCAAGCTGCATCCATCATTGGTGTAAGTGCCTGATTTCTCTCTCATCCTTTCCTCTAGGGAAAGCTGAGGCATATTTGGAGGCAATCAGGAAGAACATAGAATGGCTAAAAAGCCACAACAAACAAGGTAACAAAGAAGGTATGAAGTGAGAAGCCTTGACATTGGGGTGGGCACTATATATATATTACAAAGCATGTAATTTAAACTGTGTTGTATAACTTTAGCATTATAAGTTAAATGATAGTAATGTGAAGCTGTGCTTGTCTAGATTACAGTGATAATTAGTGATGTTAGACCTAAATAATACAGGTCATGTGAAAATTAAATAAATGAATGAAAACAGCAAACTAAGGTAAATTCATGTAAACTAGCTCAAATGCCCTGTGGCCACAAAACACACAGTGACTAACGGCCAGAAGTTAGTCTTGAGCTGTCCAGTTGGTCATGGTGGTCTGCCTGGCACCAGGTAACAGTACGTCACTTTTGTCTACTGCTTCATGTCTCAGTTCAACATGTCATTTAATTATGATTTTATACATGAGGTAAATGTATTTTAAATGCCTGGCTGTGCCAGAAAAGCTCCGTGCATCTGGCTAGCACTCTGCATGCCATCACAAATAGCAATGAGTTTTGTTTCACAACCATAACTAGTTAAGATACAAACTGATGTCACTAGCAGTGCAGTATGTTGGAGTCCAGCCCAGATCAGCTCTAATGACTTGCAGCTCTCACGTGCAAAGCTGCGCAGAAGGGAAGCAGTGACCAAAGCAGCTGCGCAGGGTACGCTCACCAGCTGCCCCACTGCTTCACTCTTCCTCGGAGGCAGGGCTGGAGGGAGGGAAGGAGCTAGCAGCTAGCTTATTTTTCACAGATCTTTATTTATCTATGCCTTGTTTGCCCTCAAGATCTTACACAAAACCAGCCTCCTGTCCTGTCTCTCTGCCATTGCTGGGTTTTTGCCTCCACCCGCTCCGTAAGTGAAGGTTCCTAGCCACGGGGTCCGTCCCTGGGGTATGACTGGTGCCTGGCGAGAAAGATCCTTCTTGCAGCAGCCAAACAGAGGGAGGTCTGGGATGAGATTAGCCCTGGGCAATCCAGCCACCCTCTCTGTGAGCTGAAGTGTACATGAACTACATTTCAGAGATGAGTGCATGCCTACAGCCCAACACATTCATTTTCCAACATAGAAACTCTGTAATAGGAAGGACTTCTTTTATTTTTTTTTTTATTTATTACTTTTTTTATTTTTTCCCTCTTACAATCACTTCCACAGAATGGCAGCGATGGCAGTTAGCAACAGACATACCTGCCTGCTCAAGGGTTGTCCTGCCAATTCTAATAAATGTTCCTGTGTATCGCTGTACTCATTACGGTAATGAGATCTCAGCCATGTGTGATTACTTCTCCATATCACACATACTGACTGGGCAGCTCCTCACTCCTCTTCACAGTACCTTTCCTCTGCAGTGCTGCAGTCTGCACGTGGCTGCGGCTGCAGATCGGTAGCATGGTATCTGCCTGTGGACGCACTGAGATGTACGCTCTCTGCATAGATGGATTGTCTTTGGCACTAAAATATCTTTATTGTCCTCTAGCAATGGAAATGGGCCTTAAAGGGAGTTTGAGTTACAACAAAATTAGAATCGTGTTCTTACTCTCCTGATACATTATCTTTATTCTGCCTTTCATACTTTTTATTTCAGTAAAATGCTCATTTAGTTCTCCTGGGATGATGTTAAAGGAAGTGCAGTCAGGGTGAGCTTATCTAACCGTGAATGCACTGCGCTGTGTTTCTTCAGCACGAGATTAGGCGTTACTGGTGTGCTCATCAATCACGTCCCCACTTCAGCCAGCACCTGGGAGCTAGCGGGAAAGTGACTCACAGCGTAATTTCTGTACTAAAATGGCCAGCCTTTCCCACCCCTGCTCATGGGTTGGTTTGCGCACTGAATATACGTGAGGAGGTTTAGGTTTTCTTCAGGCATATGTTTGTAGATCCTTAACTTTGTATGAATTTCAGTAGAAATTATTATTCATTCAATGGCTAATGACCCTGGAAACGTCTATTTGCATTTTCCCAGTTTAAAAATATCAGTTGCCTATTAAGAAGGCAAGTAAATTTGAGTGGTCTGGATGATTTAAAGAGAAACATGTCAAAAGCCTAGATTTTGGCCTGATTGGCTTTTGTGCCCAAGGTTTGTTTTGCATATAGACAATGTATAGACTCTGGAGGCTTATCCTTAGCATCTCCCAGACCTGGCTTGACGTTGAAACCAATGCTTTTTAAGACCAGCTCCTCTCCTGCATAAATTAACATCACTCCCACTAGCAGACGTGACAAAACACTTAGATAGTTTATAGTTTCATAACACTAATAGTAGCCATTTAGGAATGAAAGTAAATTCTGTAATTAATTGCAATGGCAAAAGGATCGATCTGAATATGCAAGTAAGAGCTCACTTCATTTGCTGTAGCAGTTTCACAGCTCAGTGTAACGCTGCAGCTCTTGTGGGGAATATAAACCAGATCTGATTTTTCTAATTCATTTCTCAAATTAATAGATTGTGAATAAGTATTAGAAATTAACATTGTCAATTTCTAGAAAAAAAATAAAATTAAATTGCCCTGAGATATACAAATTAGCCAGAACCGGGTGGTATCTTAATGGCTGTAATCTTATATAGAATGTTTAGTAATTAAACCTTCACGTCTCCACATAATTATCTTAGAGTTGCAAATACTATTCTAGAAGAAAAATAAGCTCAGGAATTTTAATGTGAATAATGTGGATATTATATTAATTTAGTATTTGTTGTTGCATTCATTTCCATTCCAGGGTATCTTTCCCTGGAGACTCTCATTCTCCGCGAATGAGACTCGCAACATTACTATTAAATGGCTAGGCACTGTTTGTCCCTACTACTCGATAGGATGGAGGGACAGACAGGTTACATTCTCTTCAGTAATGCTGGTAACAGACCAGCCATGAAATCCCAGCCTCAGTACAGCAAATAAAGTTCCCGTTAACTCAGCTATGGAGAGGACACCTCTGCAGCAGTGGGGACTTTTGACTATCAATTTTCTGTATTACTCACTTCAAATTGCATTATACTGTTATAAAAATGATTGCAAGCATTAATTTGCTTCTTAATGTCTACTTCCATCCAGTTTTGGTCACTCAACCATAAAAAGACAGAGTCATTGTTGCCTGTTTGGTTAAGAAGGGGCGGTTTGAAAGAAGGTCCCTCCCCGTACCGCGGCGTGGTGGTGTAGCTGGGAGTACATTACAGAATCAGAACGACGTACTCTGAAGGTTCGGTTTGTGGAATAAGTAATTGGTACTGAAAAAAATCAGGATATATCTGTTTTCTGGAAAGATTCCTTTAACTTACTATGAACCCTTAGGACACTGATGTTTTCCAGATTACTAACTCGTGATTTAACAAGTTAAGCTTTATGTGTTGTGCAGCAAATCATGTAACTGAAACCCGCGCTGCGTTTATGTGTGAACATCCTGGGGCTGTTGCCAGAGTTACCAGTACACGACAGGCTTCCTTTTCATGTTATTTGAAAGATTGCTCAACAGCGGCATTCCTTTGATGGAAAACAGTGATGCTTTCCAGCACAGGACCGGTCTGAGGCATATGGTGTGAACCATGCTGCATACGTGCAGCCATTGATCGGAAAAGGATCCTTCAGCGCCGTACTGCAGAGTGACAGGCAAAGATTGTCACAGCCTGCTTTAACACCGTTACAAGCGCCACTCCCTGCAGGGTTTTTCATGTCAGGATAGTATGTTCTGCATCAAGGCAAATAATTGCATTGTTTTGATTCATTTTCAGGAAGTTACTTTCTTGAGTTTTCACTACAAGCGTTTGTAGTAAGTGGGAATTTTACTGGGATTTCAATAGGAAAGAATCAATTTAATTCTTTTGTTTGAATCCATGATAGTTGTGCAAATAATAGGGGTTTGGCAACAGCTTTTCCATGCAGGCTAGAACATCAAATCTCTGGACCAGAAAATACTCTTACTTTAGCATTTGCCGGCAAGCAATCAGTAGCAAGAGATGGCTATTCCTCTCGAACTGTAAAAGCACTGTGACATGTAAAAAGACTTTGTGCAGGTGTTACTTTTGTTAAACTGTTTTCGCAGGTTGCACTTGCAGTGAGTTCCCTCCGTGTTGGACAAAGTGCCTTTGTTGGATGAACTTTCCAATGACATTGTTTCTTAGGCGAAGCAGTATAATGGCAATGACTCATTGTGCAAATGAATTCTTATTTTTCAGACTATGATCTTTCAAAGCTGAGAGATTTCATTGATCAGCAGGCTGATGCTTACGTGGACAAGGGCATCCTGGACAAGGAAGAGGCTGACGTTATTAAACGCATATATGGCAGCCTGTAAAAAGCTAGTGGCTGCCAATCATGTAGAAAACTAGTTTAGCTTCCCCTCCTCCCGGCTCGATGACTTACGGTCTGTTATTTTGAAGATACCATTAGAAATGCTCCGTTTCCATTGTACTGACAACTCTCTAGGCAGAAATGAAGAGCTGTAGTGCTCCATACACTGACTGCATACTGTATTTTCCTACACTCACAAATCAACCCTAAACGCCAAATTCTGACACTGAATCTCTATTTGACAGGGTAAATATTTATGTAATGTTCTCTCATTTATTATTTGTGTTTGGTTTACTTTTGTAGATGGACCAATCATTTCTGATGGGAAGTTCTTTTAATGCTACATCTTTTTGCTCTCACTCCACTAGCTTTCTATAGATGCAACTATGTAAAGGGCATTATTAGAAAATAGTTCATAGTTCTCTAAATAAAATATTTGAAAATAATTTACCTATTGAAGTTTTCATTAATCTTAATATGATTTTATATCCAGAAACCTTGTTTTTAAATCCTAATACTTTTTTTTTTCTTGACCCTTTTTGTATTTCTTTATGCAGTACTCTATAACTCGGACTACAGTGTCCGTAGCCGACAGATACATCTTTGACACTACAACTGCCTTTCATATTTCGGAGCTGTCTTCTCCCTGTTGTTGCTTCATTCAGCATGTATAAACATTCTCTTTGGTGCACCATTTGATGATTGTGCATGCATAATTAGTTGAATTCCTGATGTGAGTAGCCTGATAACAAGTGTAAATAGCCATTACTGTCTTTAAAGGAAAAAAGAAAAAAAGGAAAGTAATTCAAGTCATTTCACATGGAGAGGGGAGTTTGCAGTGAGATGTTTTTAGGAACATGGGCCCTGCTTCTCAGAAACACTCAACTTAAAGACCCTGTTGTATCTCAGCGTCTCTGAATATTGTGGCTGTGGTGTGTTTACTGACTTTTGATCTGTGTTGAGCAGTGTTTTGGAAAACTATTTTTGGGGCACATATACGCTATCATTAGCCGAGGATTTGGTACCTCCTAAAGAGTGAAAAAGGAAGACTAAAATGTCCCACTCATTCTTCTTCCTCAACTTACAGAGGTTTTGAAGGTTTATGAAATCTTTTATACTGAAGTGAATGGATAATTTTATGTATGAAGAACTCATGAAGCAGGATCAATTGTACGGAATTTTTTAGAAAAGTGAATTTTAAACTGAGTTCCAGCAGGCAGAAGTCCTGAGACTTATCCCCTGCAGCAGTTGTTTGTCTAAATGAACTCCAGGAAAGCCCTGTTCTCTTTCTTTACAAGTTCTTCATTGATAATTGAGGTTATCCCTCCTCAGATTTTTTTATAAACTCATGATACAGTCAGACAATGTTAGCTGATGCAGAGGCTGGTATTGCCTGCTAGTGAAGGGAAGTCCTGCCTCACAGCACTGCCTGCACAGCACCAAGTTCTGTAGATGTTAAATGGCCAATCGATTCCTTCCCTGTTTTCTCTGCACGGTTGGAGACTGAGGAGGAGATGTGAGCAGTATTTCTCAGCCATGCTTTTGATGCAGCCCAGGACATGGTTGGCTTTCTGGGCTGCAAGCATAGATTGCTAGGTCATGTCCATTAAACTTTGGAATCCCTGCAAAACGTAAATTTTCATCTGAACATTATCAACAGAACATTATTGGTAACAAATGTTAAATGAATGTGATAGCAATGAGGTGTAACAGCATATCTATCTGAAAAACTGGTGACACGTAAGGTAGTGAATGTTTCTGGTACACAAATAGTACATCACTGCCCACCTGTACACATGCCGATACGGACCATTGGCTTGCAGTACTAGTCACTAATGGTGGCATTTATGTTAAGATAAAAACTGTATCAAGAAAGGTAGTCAATGTACCTTCCTGTTTGAAAAATAGTCCCTTAGAAACATCAGAGAAAATACTCAGGAAAAAAGAATGCCTGTTATTTTGAATCAGTGTACTGTTCTCATCTAAACCCTCTAATCTTTTTTAGCAATAGCCGTAGTAGTATTTTTTGATAATGTTCCCAAAGAACAGAATTTCTTCTTGTCCCTATAGATCTCCATTGTTTTCTGCAATAGTTTCTGACTTGCTTTCTTAAGTGACTACCACAATGGCAAAATGGACTTCTGTCTCTACGAAAGAAACCACAACGATAGCTAACCATAGACCCTTACAGCCGGGGAAGTGGCAGTGAGCTAGGGTCTGCACTTCGGAAACAAAAAGGACAAACTTCCCTTCCCCAATGGCTACTTTTAAAAAAAGCAAACTTTCTTCTGTCAATATAAGGCATAGTATAATAATATTTTTAATTTTCATTTGAAGTCAGGTTCTTACTTTGGCCTCTCAGGACTCTGCAGGAGGCTGGTACTAACGGAAAGATGTCACCAACCAGCGAGCTGTGATCATTAACAGTCTGTGTCCACAAAAAGGCTACTGCAGTATTTTTTAACCTCACAGTTTTGCAAATTTTATCACTTCAACAAAGCATAGATGAGATCATTTAGGGGGAAAAAAAAAGTCCAAACAATGATTCTAGCTCAGAGTATGCATGTTCTTGGACCTGTTCTGTGCTCACCCTGCTGCCGTGCATCAGCGGGGGCACATACGCAGAGCAATTAGACCGACCTGACGGCTAGCTGAGAACACAGCAAGCCCTCTGACGGAGGGATGAGCAATCTCAGCTACGTTCTTCAAACTGGATTCACTTCCCATCCTGCCCAAGCCAATTAAACTTGTTATTTGAATGCTTCAAATACGGGTTTCATTGCTGGCGCGTCAAATGAACAGCTATTGACACATCGCACCTTTCAGAAAGAGACAGTAAAATCACAGCCAGCCTGATGAATCACCCTGCCCTTCCAAAAGGGTATGACTTAGGATAAATAAAATCAAACTGAGTCACGCGAGTTTCAATCTGCACCACTGATGAGTCCGTATTTTGAAGGGAACACTTGGAGCACATTAGCCCTGGAGAGCTGCTGCTCGTGTGGTTAGTACCTGATCAGTGACTCACTGTCAGTGCTTTCCTTTTTCCTGGTGAGAGAGGGATTTTCAACACCTGCACATCTCTGGTTCTCAACTGACCAAAATCAGTTTCTATGTTGTTTGTCTCTGCTGGATCCTTCAGAAATCCTTCACTCCCTAAATGATGACTGAAAATGTAACAAGTACAATACATACATATATATATATGGCATTCACCTTTGGAGCTTTTCTATTAGACTATTGTTTCTGACACTGTACTTTATTAAACACTTTCCTACAAGCTACAGTAGTACGAGGCTGCTTTTGTGTCTTAAAGAGAATTTATCTTTTCTATCTGCTGCCCAGCTTTGTGAGGACATCCTGCACGTAGGAGGTGCAGGAAAGTAGGAAAACTCCACCTTGAATTACTCTGAATATATTATGGACACGCTACTTCCAGGCACCCTTTTCTCCCATCTGCCCCATTTTCCCTGGTGCTGAGCAGAGCCGGGGCGCACCGGGCGCCCGCTGGGAGGTGCACAAGCCGTGCAGCCCAGCCGCGCAGCAGCCGCGCGGGCTCGCAGGACCCCTGGCCCATGCAGGCGTGCGGGAAACCTGCAGAGACACAGTAAGGCAGTTTCTACAAATACTTTACCTATACATAAAAATGACATTCTGTCCCTCTATTTGCCCTAGGGATCATGAAACACCACATCCATCCACCTGAGAACTAGGAACAGGCAACGATTTAACACAAAATCTAGCTTTTTGCCTGCACTGCCACAGGACAAAGGGAATCCTGTTCAATCAGCACTCAGACAAAAGCCAGGCTGCCCCCAACAGCCGGGCTGTCCCCAGAAGCCGGGCTGCTCCCAATAGCCGGGCTGCCCCCAACAGCCGGGCTGCCCCCAGAAGCCGGGCTGCTCCCAATAGCCGGGCTGCCCCCAACAGCCGGGCTGCCCCCAGAAGCCAGGCTGCTCCCAATAGCCGGGCTGCCCCCAGGTGCCGGCCCGCAGCCCCTCAGGGCCCAGGTGTGCCTGCAGCTCGTCAGGCCCCACAGCCCCGCGGCCATAAAGAGCCGCCTGGCCCCAGGGTAGGGTTGAGCTGCTGCTGGTGTGGATTGAGGCTGCAGGAGCCAAGGAAGGTGGAGGGGCAGCAAAAGCGAACACTGCCTCTCCCATGGCGCTGAGCAGCGTGCCCTTGGGGTGCTCTGAGGTGTGTGTAGCGGGCAAGGAGTGGGAACCTGTGCGGAGCGTGGCCAGCAAGGTAGGGCCTCCTGCAGGCAGCCTTTGTTGTGGTTAATGGTGGTGCTGAACTCCTCCCTGGGGAGGATGCCTGTGTGGACTGGGTGGGTTAGGTCTCTCTGCTGTGTTATGCTAATGGTTTGGCAATGGATGCTGTGTTGAGCACCGGTGTGGTGCGTTCCTGGAGATGCTGTGGGTTGTCTGGGGTGCTGCTGGGCTGCAATCTGCCTGTCTCAGGAGTGTGCAGCAGCGGTCTCTGCCCAGCCATGTCTCTGGGCTGGCACAGCTGCCTCTTCCCTTGTGCTTCTGTGTGGCTTTCTCAGTCGGGGGAAGCAGGGGTAAATGGTGTCACTGATACTCTGCTGCTTGCCCTGAAGGCCCTCCAGCCCCAGAGCACAGCAGTGCCTGTGGGCAGGGGGCAGTGGAAGGTGGCGGTCAGGGCTCGGTTGGCTGGTGTGATGGCTGTGTGAGGAAGCTGTGCTCCCGGCCCCGTGCCGGGCAGGAGAGGCTATTACAACAGCAGGTCTCTTGTAGAAAAGGATTAAATCTTTCTGTAGGATCATAAAATGCAATGGGGCTTGGAGCTAGGGCTGCCTCTGAAAAAGTAGTTTGTTCTGGCTCTGGCAGTGTCTTGCTGAAATTAATTGACAATAGAAATTACTATGCTGTAAGGAACAGATACAAATTCCAATTTAAGAAAGATACAAGACCCAAAAATAATTCACCAGTCTTTTCAAGAAAAATCAATGCTTCCTTCTATTTGCTCTAAGCTTTCCCTGTTCTGGTTAATTAGTGTGCCACTGCAGACCTCTTCAGAACCAGAGCTAGAGATGATTTGAATGAGCCTGCTGGGTCTGAGCTCCTGCAAGCTCTAGGGAAATACCAATTCCTGTTTAGCTTTGAATTTTTATTTCTAATTTTATTAAACTAAGATGGAAGCAATATGGAAAGTTACATTAATATACTGCAGAAAGTTTTTGCTTTGAGGGAGCAATAAACTACATAAATGAGTTGATATATAGGAAACAGCATCTGTCATAGCAGGGATCCAGCAGTTCTTTACCAACAAGAGTTTTGTGAAGCATCTTGAGGGAAAACGTGGAGGGTGCTAAATGCGAAGTTGCTAGCACACTAACTTCAGGGCAAAGAGCGAATGCAGTCTGTGCTCTGCCTTCCTGAGCTCCAGCGGGGTCCGTGCACAGACCTGAATGCTGGCACCTCTCCTCAGAACAGCGAAGGCTTACCAGTGTGGCTCTGACTGATCTTGATACAGTTCTCTTGACTGCACAAGAGACTGCTTTGAAGCCTCATTTAGGAGGGTGGGCTATATGGTAAGGGATGTCTTTTGCCCTGAAAATAGCATCTAGTAGCTCATGTAACTAGACAAATCATCCTTCACACAAACCAGACTAGAACCAAGTTGATTTCATTATGAACAGACACATTGGGGTTTTTGTATTTATTAAATTAAAACCACACAAAATATAACTGCACACAAGAACACACATCTGATATTCCAATATCATATCTCACAAAAAAAATCTCTTGCTATAATTCTTCCTTTCTTAGCAGGAATCCAAACTGCGAACAGTTTTTTAATCATAAAGGCTTTAACTAATCAAAACAAGTTGAATTCCCCCTTCTAGGAATACATCATAACCACACACAGACACACAGGGAGTTCAGAGGCAAGTTCTGCAGCCCTGAAATAGACAAAACTTCCACAGCCAACTTGTCTGTGTTCGCAGAATAAGTAAATTTCTATTTTAATACTTGGTCATTTATAAGCAAACTGAATTAATTTTTTTAAATACTTAAAACAAATTTCACTTTAACAAGTATTTACAAAGTCTTTACTAAAGATCATCATCCTGCATAAAGGTGACCTCAAGGATATATTGTTGCTACCATGCTACAGTTTGCACAGAAGGGGTATAAAGGCCATTGCTAGTTTTGGAAGGCTTAAACCCTTTGTTGATATAGCATAAGGATGTTAACCTATAGAAGGCAGAAGAGGTCATAATTTCAGTGCAATTACCCATTCATGACTTGTTTTAAGTACACAAAGACAATGAGTCCAAAAGACTTGGGTTTTGAATTATTGACCACTTAGTTCTTTAAGAACTGATTTCATGGGAAGTTTTCAGGCCATCACATCTGTCTTCTACTGGTGATACGAAGAAGTTGCATAGGGACCCTCCTCATTCTCCTCTCTAAAAAGGAAAGGATTGTAATGGTCAGGTCAGGAGCATATCATGTCTCAACAGTAAAACTGTAATGCAAATGCAGATAGCCAGTTTTCCTAATGGATCAGAAGAGGTCAGACTGGCATTGCCTAGCAGGAATACTACTTGCAGTATGTTACTGGTCATCATACCTCTCTGGAGTTCTTGTGCTGTTTCAAGAACAGAATGCTGACAACCAGTGGAGCTGTAAAAGTTCAACAACATCAGAACAGAATTTAACAAACTATTCTTGACACTACAGTACCAAATCAATTGTTGTTGTTAATGCAATGACTGGATAAACTACAGTAGTGTTGCTAGTAAATCCTCAGGAAAAACCAGTCTGCCTACTGTTTACTTCACAACATCGCCTTTAAAAAACAGTGGCTATGTAAACCTATTGTAGTGCAGCACCCTGTACTAATTCAAGCATGAATTCACGTTCTCCAAAGATCATTCTTTTCTACTACTGTAGCTTCAAAATGATGTTCCTGAGAGCCTATTCTTAAAGCTGCTGCCAATTTTAGTGTTTTGGTGAGAATGGAAAAACTTAACAGTTGCTACACTGAGCTTCAAGGGATTTCCAGTTACTTTTACTACTGTGTGTGCTCCATACAAAAGTACAGTTATTTGAATAGTCTAATAATGATATAAGGTAAATGTAAGTATTTCAATGGTATTCAAACCCCTGTCATTCAGACTCTTCTCTACTAACTTCTAAACATGATTATTTCTACAATTTAAGTTTCATATAATGTTCTAAGAGGAAAGAAACCTAAAAACTAACCAAGCAGCTCAGTAATTTGCATTAATTTCCCCAGCCCTTCCCTCTTTTTGGGTAGTCCAGCAAAATTATCGTCTTAAGCCAAAGACACTTTATTTGTCTTGCCTTGAAACAATCTTCTAAAAAAGACCCTCAAGAAAGGGTTTTGGATGAAACTGGTAGTTATTTCAGGGATGTGTGCTTACTGTAGTACTGAAAACAGATTTTAGCCTTTCTTCTAAATACTACATCTATTTACATCAGTGATGCTACAGACCCAGGACCAAGTATGATCTTTCCCTATATCATTGATTCTGCATTGCAAAATGAACATGGGATACTATTAATTTGCAGATGCTGTTCATAACACGGTGAAGTCAGGGAGCAAACAATTTATGCTTAGCTGAATAAGCACTAAAGCACTCTTGATCTGTAAGCGGTCTCAAGACCATACATTTAAAAACTGTAAGCTATCAATGCACTTAGCTTGCAAGGTTGGATTGCGGGACTGTAAAATTCAACTGGAACTACTTGGCTGAAGCTAAATATTTCAAAAATATGCCCTTCTGGGGCAATGGGCTTCCTGCAACGATGTTCTAACCATATGTGGCTAACAGTGATCTCCTGCTAGTATGTGAGAATGAAGAACCTCTGTGTTCAGAGCTAGACTGTCCAGTAGGGGAGAAGCTTACTTCCTATGTTGTACATAGATAATTACTGTGTACTACTTAGTTTTGTTGTTTCTCCTTTTAGGAGAATAACATGTGGTAGAGTTACAGCAAAAAGACCTTCCTTCTAATCAGAGGGTGTCAGAATTGGCCTTTTGGTCTTTCTTGAAAGCCTTAATACAGAAATAACATCCATCATGGCATGGCAACAGCCACACACTGGACTGAAACTAGCTGCAGTTGATTGTGGTGGACAGTGGAGAACTCAAGAGGTGAAATAGTGATGTTAGATTAGCAGGTCTTCAGACAGCAGAGTAACAAAGCAGCTAGTCTAAGCTGTTTGTCTCCACTTTCCTTGTGGGAAGTGGACTACAGGCTTCTGCTTGGCTCTGTCAGCAGAGGGCAGAAGGCTGGCACCTGAGCTTTGGGGTGCTTCCTGCGTGGCATGGGGAACCATGGAGTAGGTCACTGTGCTTGAACCTAAGCAGAGCAGTGACTGCCTGTAACATGCAAAATAAATTCCTGACCAAGGCTCAGGCATGCTGTAGTTGGCAGCAAGGGCTGGCAAGTACAGCTTCTAACCTTCTATCCCAGGCTACAGCACTGGGCTGTGTGAGGAGATCTACACCACCTACTCCAAACCAAGGCAATGGCTAGAAAATATTTCTGCTGTACATGTACCTGCTATGTGTAGTTAACAAGTCTGTTCCAATGGCTTAAAAACAAGCTGAGCCTTATATGAAATAACATTACGTAGTAATAGCTCTGGCTGATGGCCCACAAGAAGTGACATGGCAGTGTGTGTATGTTTAATGACCAATTTTCTTCACTTTTAAGATGTTTAAAATAGCAAAGTGATAAGTCACTGCAACATTTTCCTTCAGGCAAAGGAAAAGGAACAGCACAGTTTGCTGTTCCCACCTTGGTGAGCTGAAAGACATTTACTGCAAGATATTCTATGCATCAGGCCACAATGAGAAATGCTAATAGTCATCTCTGTAAGACCAAGTGCACCTGACTGAACAAATAAACTAGAATGCAACGTTTGAATGCTATTAAAATCCTCAATTAAGCAAGGCAGCAATCACAGTTCATGAGTTAACAGCTTCTGGATGTCTGAAAGTGGGGTCCTCTACAGGCAGCCTCCTTTATTAAGGTACCTGTTTTCTTAGCTGATAGCCAATGATGGTGAACAATTATTGAGCAAATTAACTCAATTAGTTACCAGTTTCAAATGCTTCAACACCTTATTCTCTCCTAGGTCCAGTCAAGGTAACTGGAACAGAACCATATATTGTTATCTGCTCAGTGCTGCACATCAGTTAATTATGTTGGCTTGCATAAGCAATAGTAATTAGAGTGGCTCTATTAAATTACCAGGTTTTCAAAATGAGTCACTAAAAGGGAAATGCAAAAACACGTGGCCTGTCCCAGAAGCACAGTATATGGCCCTTGTGTTCTTGCCTACCACAGTACCATGCTAAAGTATTACAGATCCTATAAAGACCTTGCATTAGACCTCTGGTGTTCAACTATCTGATATAAAAAGCATCACTAAATGTAATTTCAGTTTTAGCATCCTGAAACAGGTATAACAGCTTTTTGGGCAAGATGAAGCACTGCTGTATTTTCTGAAGCTATTACAAGTTGCCTTTCTTCCGTGTGTAGATAAAACTAATACTGGCTGTTCTTCCCTAATATGCAAATACAGGAGTTTACAACATATGCTACAAACAACTATATTATACTTATGCATTTCTTTTAGCCTATTATTGCCTTTAGCTGCTCACCTTGAGCTGCATCTTGGGTAAATCTGCCTGACTGGGGGAGTCATTAACCTATGATTTCTTGCTCCAGTGAAAGTAGTATTAAATGTAGATCTAGCCATATACTTCTGTAAACTCTACTAGTGAAAGGCAGCTGGCACAACCTGAGCGGATCACATTCTATAATTGCTAATGCTAGTCTACTTGCATGGCTATCAGAGTTTAGTATCTAGTCTAAATCTGCACCTATGTGCTCCTGAATTTTTCTACCTAACAGAAAGTTAGGGAAAATGTTGACTTTAATATGCTTTATTCCTTTGAGAGTGCTTAAAGGTGGGACTTCCAGAGTTATGATTTAACTATGTAATTCACCTTAAACTGGCTTTGTAGCACAGGGCAGTTTCTGACTATGAAACTGCCTGTAGCTTGATCAGAACCAGTGCATGTATGTGCATGTGTTCTTGGCAACCTGAAGGGAGACCAACAAAAAGAGCAATTAGAGATGGTATGATTCTTTCCATCTGACAAATCAAGCTCATGGGTATGGTGAAGTTATGACTCCATGTTCTGGAACTGATAGCCTGCTTCTGCTTGCAGTTTTCTTAGTTCCAATGTCCCCTTTGGTAGTAGGAGATGTAACTCTAGGTGCTCCTTTCTTACTCTCAAACAGGCAATTAAGTACACTGCAGTGTTGGTGCGTGTCACATTATCAACAGACCTTGACAAGGCAATCTGAATACAGAGGGCCAGAGTAGCTGGAAACAGCGCTCTTAATTTTATTAATGGCTTTCACCCTAAGAATTGTAAATGCATGTATTCATGGGGCTGGCTTACTACCATGATGGCTGTCCAGCTTTTGAGCTCTCCTGCTCCACGTAAAGGACAAGAAATGTGTAGGCAGCAGGAATAGCTGCTCCAGCAGCTCCCCAGGAGGCAGAATAAGGCATGTTGCCACCTCTCAGTTGAGCCCAGAAATACCACTGGGTAAGTGTCTCCAGGGCTTTTGCCAGTGGTCCCCCTCTACTCCTACTGTGAATGTTGACTTTGGTCCTTTGGCACTTCCTGTCAGACTGTAAAGGGGTGAATACAGTTGGAGAAGATAAGGCAAGGATGGCTCTTGAGCCATAACTGAAAGCCAGAGGTGATGGGGTGGAAGGTGACATTATGAAGACTTTCAGACATACAGGATGGTTTTAGCTTCAGCCTGCAGCTCTATGCTTTGTGCTTCCTGTAGCATCATGAACATGCAGATTTAACAAAATTACCTGCTAAATCTGAACAGGAGGTGGGAAAGTAACTCAACCTCCTGTACCCATTCTTCCTTGGGAAGAAATTTGGTACTGAGCCCTTATTTACCAACTTGCAGCTTAGGTAATACAAGAAATGGATATTGGTAGTAGCAGTGTGCTGTTTGTGTGGTGTCACTCTGACCATACTGGTGCTCACAGCGCAGCAAGGTCTAAGCGAATTTCCTTCTGCAAACAAGCATGTTATTTTGCTGAAGGGATGTTAAAACAACTGCCTTCCTCTGGCGGGGACTGTGGTTTCCTGTCACCCAGCTTAACTGCTGGATCAACACCTACTCTAAGCTATGTTAAATACAGATGCCTAACAATCTGAGGCAGCAGTGACACACTTTGATAGATGTTCTACATTGTTTCAAATATAACAATGCAAGTGAATGAGTTTGAATAGAGAAGTATCCAGGTTCCAACAGCTGTTCTTCCTCTTTCATGTAATCAAGTCAAAAGAAATTTATTGACAAGTGTGTTAACAGGATGTGAAAGCATTTCAGCCTTTCCTGAGACACAGCTATGTAAACTAGTGTCCTTCTGGCAATGGAGAGTTGTATGTGGAGTGCAATATGTAATGAATTACCTTCTTTGGCTGTCTTACAGGATATTTCTCCTAGTGAGGCTTCTCCAATTACTAAATACAATATACTGTTCCCCTCATTTGTTTATTGAACTAAGTTTAAGTTGCTGACATAATCCCTTCACTTCTTAAAGAAATGATGGGACTCTATGCTCAACAGATTTGGACCTGAAAGATTACTTTCTGAATGTGAAAAGTATGTTTCTTGCACTCAAAATCAGAGTATGTGAAGCGAACTAGGATGATGAAAAGTTTTACATTAAACAAATTTGCAAAAGCAAAGTATGTTATCCGCAGGTATAGCCGCTCTCCAGCTCTCTGTGGTAAGAGAAGCAATACCAATCCCCTGCAGCCACACCCTTTCTTGTCATGAAAGGCCACCTTAGCATCACCCACTGAGGCAATTTCTGCAGAGAATAAACAGGCCAGACAACCAGCCCGAGGGACTACTTGTGAACAAGCTGCAGACACTTGTCCCAAGGACATGGGGAAACCAACACTACTGAGGTCCACTCTTGCTCTTTCCATATCCTCCACATATGTGAGGGGATAATCTCTACTGAAAGCTATGGCTTTGCTTAGTTGCCTACTTACATAGTGAGAATATTGGCCTTCTAGCTTTCACAGAACATTATTGCTATTCTATAAACAATGTATTGTGAGGCAGCCTTTATAATTGCTGTGTCAAGGGATCTGCTAATTGTGTGCTCTGAATGTACCTGGTGCATAATATAGGAGTAGACTTGCTGTTGACAAATTACAATTATGGATGCTGTCTGAGATGCACCACAAAAAGGGCTCAGCTTAGACTAAAAAGCCTTCAGGATGAGATTAAGATGCTAATACTAAAAGCGGCATTTACCTGACACTGTCATCTTTTAGTTTTCTGGCTGCTTGTTTGGATAACTTAATCTGCAAGTCCAACCTCTGTAGGAAATCTTTGGCAGATAGTTCTTCTGGTGCAGTGGGCTGATTGTCAGGCTCTTGAGGACTGGGAGAAGAACTACTTTCTTCCTGAACTGTCATTAGTCCTTCATCACAAGAAGGGGAGCTGTCAACAGTTTCATTCTCGGGAGACTCCAGTGAATTAAGTCCATTGAACAGTAACGGTTTCTCTGAGATAACAGGGATATTCAGGGTTTTCCTCAGAAATATACAGTCATTAGTGAAGAGTTTATTTGCCCTCTTTATCTGTTCCATCTGAAAAAGACAGGAAAAATTTAAGTTATTAGGGTTTGGCAAAATATAAAGTACTAACTTCCTCAAGTAGTACAGTAGCTTTAGTTAAAATAAATCTACACTTCCTTTGCAGCAGCAATGACTTCAAGAATGGATTTCTTACCTTCAGAGTGATTTCAGACTATGTTTTGTTTTAGCCTTGTTAACTCAACACCCTAGCTTCTTCATTTGCTGTAGACTTGACTTCAAAATGTTGTTTTTTTGAAGTCTTGCACTACCTAAAGATGCTTTTCTTGAACAGAGTTCCAATCTTCATACAGGTTCACATGAACAACTTGCCAAAGAATTATATCTAAGTGCTGCTGATTTGGATTTAAATTAGAGTAAGGCTCAGAACTGCTGGAGCTGCTGTAGGTGAACTACTCTGGTAAAAAGCATGCATAATATAAAGGGGTGATAAAGTTGCCTTGAGCTTTCTAGGACATGCTAGTTATGAACAGTAAGCATCACAAGTCTTGGAAGAGCAGTTGCCCATAGTATTTCCCTCCTAGTTGATGGGACAAATTCAGACTTCAGATGAAGTCCTGACTTTCAATAAGAAGTCTGGCAATGGAAAGAATGGCGGATTCTTTAAACACTTTGTAATCAGCTGCACAGACTCATGGTTGGCTTTGTCAGTAAACAAAATCTACAGCATGAACAACAGCCACCTCGTGTATGTAACAATGCACGGTAACAGGCACTACATAACTGTTAAGTACTTTTACTGCAACTTTTACCCAAAGTACTACTTACAACCTACTGATCAGTACAATCTCATGACAGAAACTAGAAGACCCCATCTTTGAGAGTACTACTGCATAAAGCCCCACTTATTCTATACTTAATTTGTAATAGCTTTACAGGTCAAGAAAAGCTTCTGGTAAATATTTGTATTATCTCCCTAGTAAGAATGTTTAAGCTATTGCTCATCAAAGTTTCCCCTTAGAGTCAACAACACTTAAGCTAGCTTACCATTTCTCAACTGCAAGCTTTAAAAAAGTACAGAAATCAGTACCCATGATCATGTGACTTCAACCTTTAGGTATAACCTGAACTCATGATTCCATTAGGAAAAGTCCTAAGTGAAAGAATTATCATTCTGGTCACCTGGTGACTGCAATAAGCAGGAATCCCTAATCACTACAGTACTGCAATGCTAAATGCACTCTAAATAAAACCTGCCTGAAAATAAGTACAGAGAACTGAAAATACCTTTTGCCTGTGTTAATGTTACTTGTTTTTATTAAACTAAGTGGAGCTAAACTAAGAATAAAGACACTAAGTCCTGTGATAATAAAGGTGGTAATGCTAGTACAATAGCCCAGAAGCAGCTGAGGACTCTAAGCACTAGCCACTTGCTACTTCAAAGTCTGAAGTACCTTGAGTTCAGTGCTCAGATGATGAAAAATTGCTGTCTTATCTTTATTAGTCCTAAACTCTTTTAAACTTTGCTCTGCCACTACTTAGGAGTCCTTCCCAATTGCAGAAGAAAAGACCATTGTTAACATAACTGTGTTAGCATGCCTGTGCACTGCTTACATTGAACATATTAGCAGGGGAAGCTGTCTAAAACCAAGGGAAAGCAGTGGAGATGTTAGTCTGTCTTCTCCGTGTGCAGATGAGAGACTGTGTGGCCACTTGCAGAACTAGAATAAACTGCATGCAATATAGACCTGTACTGTGTGGTAAGGGCATCTGCTGCAGTGCTATTACAGATCTGGTGTCCTGTGTGTTTGCTTGGGTCATGGAAGCCTGATGAAACCCATCTCCCTAAAAATAAACAGGAGATTCTCTCTAGAAAGGCTAGATGTATGGGGAAGTAGTGAAAACAGTGCAGTAAGGCTCAGCAGTAAACTACTTCTACACATTAAATAGACAAAATGGTATTTTCCACTTGGACAGCCTCAACCTGTTGATGCAGGTGGCTACGATGAAGTGGTTAGACGTAATAATCCCTTTCAAAAACTGAGTAACTAACATCTAGTGTCACACAGTAAGTTACTATCAGTAGAAGCTCCTTACTCTTCAGCTGCTAAAGCCTAGGAATTATTTTTCATTAGCCTTACAGTACAGGGTGTAAGCTCTCTCCCAAGATGAGTACCATCCAAAGGGCTTAATGGATACTTCACCTGAGTTGGTAATGAGACCTACGATGGCCATCAGATCCTAAATGTAAAGGTCAATTCTCAATCTCTAAAAGTTGTCTGTCTTGATAGGTATCAAAAGTTTGAAATACTAGCTGGAACTCTTCTCTAAAAATACAATACAAAAGCTGAAAACTGAGATCTCTGCTACAGGGGAATTGGAAGGTGATGCTTCAGTAGCTGATGAATAATGTATTGTACTGCTATTCTGTCTTACTTCACTGTAACTCTTCCTCTGTTTATTTCTTCCTAAAATACCTTTTAAACACCATTCTGTGGTATTTGGGAGACATACCTCTGCACTGAGTAGTAATGAAATGGGAAACACTTGATTCTAAAAAGAGAATCCCTCAGCCTTGAGCAGGTTACTTGATATCTGCAATATACTGCTCCTCTAACTCAGTATGACTCCATATGTTCATAGGTGTATAGAGAGTGGGATTTAACCATCTTTTTTTAGTGCTAGGAAAACTGAAGTAGTTTGTCAGCTATGGACCAATAACAGTGAAAGCATGTGCTAAAGCCTTTGCTCTCAATGCTTCAACTGAAGCACCCCTAACACATAAACTGGTGCTGAACTAATCCAAGACTCCTTGTACTGACAGTGAAATAAAGTCCTCTTCCTTCTTATCTCAAAAAGGATACCTTTGATGGAAAACAGCACTCCAAAGGAGCCATAAATATACTAAAACACTAATTCCCAGTGTTAACTTACCCAACAGTCTTCCAAGGAAGATCTAATGAACCCAAGCCATACAAGATTAATAGACAGTATCTGGGGGAGAGGGTGAAGGGCAGAGGATGAGACCAGACAAAGCACACCAATGACTTTCTTCACTAACACTTTAATCCATCTTAAAGTGCCTATGCTATGTCATGCCAAGGCAGGCCCTGGACAGGATGTCTCTTGCTGCAAGTAACTCCCAGTGGGAAAACCACAGGGGGAAACTTCTAAAAACAGTAATACTGGAGGCAATGGCAGCCAAAGATAATTCTGATGTTCCTGTTACAGCAACTCACTTCTAGCCAAGTATGCAGGAAGCAGATGTAATGACTCTTCAGAGGAAGTCAGTCCTTGTCATTGTGTGAATGTGTAGGATTCTTCATTTTGCTAAAAGCAAACACGTTTGCATAGATTCCTACCCTGGGCTGAAACCCACTAAAGCAGAAACACAATGGCTGATTTCAGCCAACTTGTCACTGCTCTCAGGGGTGTTTCGTGTCAGTTTATCAAGTAAACTCTGTAACAATGCAGCTCTGCTGCCTTATGCAGAATACCAGCAACATTAAATGACAAATGAGATGTTTAAAAAAACCAGCATTCATATGTTAAATGCATCACTGGCACACAAAAGCTTACTAAACTCACACTGTTAACAGAGTTTATGGTTCATAAGTTAAACCATTTTTTTCAGACTGTACAGGCTTGATCCACAACTTCACTTTAGCTGAAAGGGATTTGTAAACTATTTAGAAATGCCTTTTTTCTAGAAAACTACTATTTTAGTAATCTACTTATTTTTCACTTACTGTAGCAAGCAAACATGTTTCTTACATGATTTAGCTGTGGTGTTATTCATTAGGCCATAGACTTTATCTGTTATGGAAAGTGCTGTCAAAACAAATCCAATGTGCAGTTAGGTCCCTTTGCTTGGCCCCTGTCATGAGCAAAACTTTGTTTTAATGCAGATCAATGTAAATCCAAAATGCCATTAGTTCTGTTGTCAATGTGACTTGGTAAGAAGTGGCTTAGTCTTTCTGAAGGGAAGAAAAATAGACTTGTCACCCTTTCACAGCAAAGGCTGAATGTTGCTGAAGTTGCTGGAAGGCTTTAGTAGATCTTTAAGAACCAGAGAAGGAAAGGAAACCCATTCCAGTCAGAACCTATTAACTTGGGACTGCACTGTACCACTCCTGGAAAGAGCCTAGCTGGAAGGTGCTCTTTGCAGCTGGTGTGGAAGTGACACTGACTGTGTACTAGTGCCACACTGGTAGCTAGCCTCATCAGCTGCACGGCCCCAGGCAACTCTGTATGTTGGGGACTACTGAAGCTCCAGACACAGATGTCAGCTGGAGGCTTGCTGGACCCCGAAGAAGCTGGAATGAAGGTAGGGTAGGTGAGCTTGCCCTGTGGGGAATGCTAGTGTTAGAGCCTGCTGGTAGACCCTATTGGCCTCCACGTCTTAAAGCCTTTTAACACTTTCCACAGAAGTGTGTGTGTGTCTATAGGATGAGAGCAGAAAAGCAGTACCACTTTCAAATCGGCTGTAAATCACTGCTAGGCTGGTAAGTAGATGACACAAGAACTTTTAGCCCTGAAAGTACTCAGATGCCCTTTCTTCTTGTCCCAGACCATGTGTCAACCTCAAAATGATGATTCTTCTCAAAGTAAGTTTAATTACACGGTGGTTTTAATCTGCAGTGAGGTGTAGTGATGAGTTGTCGTGTGGGTACAGGTTTTGTCTGTGGGAATATGCGCACTGGCCAGTCCTGCCAACCCAGCACCCCGTCTCACAATGCCAGCTTCAGTCATGTGCCACCAGAGCTGGGTGCTGACCCCTCCAAGCCGGTCCTGAGACTCAGATGTAAGCACTGCAAATGCTGAAACTAAACCGAGCACCGTATCCACGGTATGAACCGAATCTCCCGCCCGCCGTGGGTAGGAAGCGCTCAACTTTTCCTGTAGTCTCTCGGCTGCTTTTCCCTTCCAGCACCTCTTCCCCTTCGGCTCCGCCACCTTCCGGGCCTAACGCCTGCGCGCCGCTGCCACGGGAGCCAACCGCGGCTACCGGCC
>VWZZ01003963.1:2201664-2259431 GCA_013399095.1 Psophia crepitans | reverse complement strand
GGGCCGTGCCGCCTGCGGGCAGCGCTGCGGCTTGTGGTGCCGGGCAGAGGTGTTACCGCTTTCCGTGCAGCCCGCCTGGCGAGGTGACCTGTCTGCAGGCCTCTGCCCTGTGCTGCCCCCGAGCTCGCCCCACCTCGGCGGTGCCCCGTCACGGCTGGGTTGAGAGTACGGGTCCGGGGGACGCCGTGAACACCGGGGCGTCGTCTGTCCGTGCGGGTTTAACCCCCGCTTGCCAAGGAAAAGGGATATGTGTCTCTGCGTTGGGTCCCACAACTACCACCGAAGTAGGGACTTCGGACCTCCCTTACCGAAGGAGCAAGCGCGGGACGGCGGTGGCTGCCCGGGCTGGGCAGTGCGCGCTTGGCCGCTGGGACTGAAAAGCCCTTGGGGAAAAATCGGGGCCCAAGTACAGAGGTGTAGCCATTGTGCCAGATTTATTGGAATAACAGAAGTAGGAAAATTCCTTTGATGAAAAACTCAGATGAATAAACTTAGGATTTAGAGTATCCATGTTGTCTTAAAATGAGAAGAATAACTGAGTGCTTTAAGTCAGTACTTCCCTACAAACCTGTGTGTAAGTCGTCTTTGAAGGCTGAACCGATACTGTGTAACTGGGGCTGTATAACAAAAACTTCCTACACGTGGTGCGCATGTGTGTGCCGTGCAGGCACAGCATGTACCGAAATACCCACAAATGTCCGGGGCAGCCTGCAGGGCTGTTGGACAAGATGCTCTTCAGAGGTTGCTTCTAACCTTAGCCACGCTGTGGCTCTGGGAAGTGCCGTGTGTGTAACTAACGGCTGGTTGCTTGGTTAGTTTTTTCCTGGGAAGTCAGAAAGATAGACCTCTGGATTAAACTTATGCAAGAAAGATATGCAAGAGATCTTACCTGGTTTATGTGATAATTTCACCATTCCTCAGCCCTTATTCACCTAATTATTTGGAAAACCAAAATGCATCAACTACCATCATATCTAGTTGCGGGCTTTAGATTAATGCTGTTCAGTGGGGGACCATGGAGCCTCTCTGAGGAAGACAGTACAAAAACCAAGATGTGACCAAGGTGGTGATGTTGGCTACAAGTTTCCAGGCATATGTTAGGAAAATGTACAAGCTGCCCTGCAAGGTGCACGAGTTGCTGATAAGGAATGACGCATCGGCACCCCATCATCACATGAGAGAAGCCAATATGATGCTCCTAGAGTTTCCAAACAGAAGAACTGTAGGCAATGAGTAGATAGATCAGAACTGTACAAGAGGTTATATAAATTGATGGCAAGGAAAGGTTTACTTTATTTTTTTTTGTAGTTCTGCAGTATATTTGGGAAGTTGGAGACTCCCTGGGGATGTCCAATGGAGGTTGTATCAGGCGTAGAAAGAGAACGCCAAGTTGTGACATCTGTGCTTTCAATTCCTGTGAAACCCCTCAATCTGTGGGCTGCATCAGCAATTCAGCCATGACCCACCGAGCAGAAGAGCTGAACTGCAGGTCAGCAGTTATTAAAAACGTCTGCTGTGTGTGCAGTGTGGAGTTGTGGCTCAGCTTCAGCCTCTTAAGGCTGAGCATGGAAATTACAAACATCTGGACACCTGCCCAGAGCTGGAATTACTCAAACTGGTTACTTCAGTTAAAGTGGCTTTTAGTAAAGGGGAGATGCAAGTCAATAAAATGAAGCTTCGCTTAATGTTGCTGATACGATGAGCTGAACATGCAATACCAATTAGTTTGAAAATGTTTGACAGGTGAACTAATATTAGACAGTACTGTTTCTTCAAATGTTATGTTAAACTCTATTTATATGCAAAGTGTGTGCAATGCACTAAATCAGCTGTCACAACTGAGAAAAGCAGCAGCAACCCTTGTATTAGGATAAAGATACCACAGATATTTTAATGTTGAAAGCTTTATTTTAATAATAAACCCTTTTCAAGGATATGCAAGAGGCTTTTTTTCTTCTGGAGTTGCTGGATTGTCTTGTCTTTGCGTCAGCAATTTGTGGAGATGTTTCTTGCCCCAAAAGATGTACTATAGCCAGAGGAATGTTTGGATCTGGGGTATTGCCAAGATACTTGATCTGATTAGCTGTCTGCCTTTTCTCTACATAAAGTGAATATTCTCTAAACCAAAAATTGAGTTAAAAATTTGAGCCAGAGCTTAAATTAGTAACCCACTTCTACCTGTATTTTTAATATGCATTCAAAATGAGTTATGGAAGAAACTAGTAATGTCTTGCTAATGACACTTCATTTTTTAAGGAAGAAAACTGTGTTAGCAGTGAGACTGGTGTCCGTGCTACTGAAATATCATCATGGAGTGGTCTATGATCTTGTGAAAGCTAAGGGAAATACCAGCTTGCCTAAGGTTTCTTCCTTTTAAGATAAGGAGCTCTGAGAGGTTGCTAGTGATCTGTCTACCTGTCTGACCTTGGTAGGAGTCAGAGCTCACTTGCTTCAGAGCATCATACTAACCCGGGTTTGAGTTGGCACCATAGTGTGAGCTGGCGTTGTGCCTGCGCTGCCTGCTTGCTGGGCTGCCTCAGACCAGCTGCCAGGTTCCTCTGGCAAGCTGTGGGAAGGGACAGTTTGCACTGGTTACCCACCCCACAAGGTGCATGTGTTCAGTGTAGGGATATCAAGCTTGTCACATTGGAAAGAGTCCCTGCTGCGGCGTTGGGATTCTCACTTCCCCCTAGCAGTCTTCCCCCTTGATCTCTGAACAGCAGCTTATTGACATAAGTGGGTATTTAGAATCATAGAACCATAGACTGTTTTGGGTTGGAAGGGACCTCAAAGATCACCTAGTTTCAACCCCCCTGCCATGGGCAGGGACACCCTACACTAGAGCAGGTTGCCCAAAGCCCCATCCAGCCTGGCCTTGAACACTGCCAGGAATGGGGCCTCCACAGCTTCTCTGGGCACCCTGTGCCAGGGCCTCACCACCCTCACAGTAAAGATTTTCTTCCTAACATCTAATCTAAATCTTCCCCTTTTCTAGTTTAAACCCATTACCCCTTGTCAGGTTTCCTGATGGGCAAGGGCTATATGGTAGTTATTTTAAACTTACTGGTTTACTGCCTGATCATGATGTTCCCTGTTGAGCCAGGGAGTGTCTTGGCACTACTGACTCCACTTCCTTCCTCCTTGTTCTTTCTGTCCTTCCTGGTTCCCTGTTACTGCTGCTATGATTTCTTTTCCCACAACAGCTTCCAGTTTCAAGGAGCTGTACTTAGCCAAATCTGTTTCTTGCATTAAAATCAGGAATTCTGTAGGTAATGCTAGCACTGAAGTCATGTAACTGGGGGTTGGACTTGAGGCTCTCGTCAGACTTACGCGGGAGAAAGAAGTTCACTCCTGAGTCACTGTTCCAAGGTTGGCTGTAGACGTCATTACATCTGTTCCTCATTTCACGTTTGACAGGTTATTGCTACAACTACAGCAGGGAGAAACATATGTTTAAAAATGAGAGCTTTGATTTCAGAGACTTCAGCTAAGTGCCTGCCTGACCAAAGGGTGCCGTAGAGCTGAGTCTGAAGATGGAGAAACCCATCTTTTTTCATCAGGATTCTGTTTAGAGGTAGATAATACTAGCTTTGCGTCCTTATATAAAACCCTCGTACAGGGATTGGGTAAGGACAGAAAAGATGTATGGGAGATAATATGACAATACTTCCTCATGAAGCAATAGTTAAGGTAATTCTAATGAATCATTTGGGGTAGGAACTCACTGCTGCTTCTGTCTTTCTGAATTTGTTCTGAGGATAAGAGTTTTCGTTTCAGGAGAGCTTCATGATGAATGTTCTAAATAACCAACAGTATTTAAGTTTATGCAGTCCATTGGCTTCCAGTTAGTACTGGGTACTTAGCTGCCATTTTATCATTGAAAATCATCCGTATCTAGATCAGTAAGTGCACAGTGGTCTTGATTTATTTTAAATATCATATAGGTCAACAAACTAAGCTATCTTCTAAAATAGAGATCAGTATCAACCGAGTCTAGTTAAGATGGCCTGTATGATTTAATGGCAAAGTGAGAGAGGAGAATGCCTTCTAGCTAGATAATAATTCTGTTAATGATCAGATATTCATCAGCTACTTTGTCAGTAAAGAAACCCAAAGTTGCTTAGTAAAGGTTAAATGAAACAGTGAGCACTTAACTTTGTTTATGATGCCAGCTAGGGACATTACCATTGATAATAGCTGTACTGAGGTAGGACAGGGCTGTTTTAATTTCATGTACAATAAAAACCCCTATGCTTGCAGGCTATATGTGTGGGCAGATTCGCCGTAATTAGGACAGAGTAGACAAAGAAGGCTGCCCCTGGTAATGAGTGGTGTATCGAGCTATGCTGTCCACTTCAGCTCATGTTGCAACCTCTGATTAAAAAAAAAAATAGGATGAAGATCAGAGATGAATCCTGCCTTTTAAGAATAATAGCCCTGGGTTGTGCAATTAATTGGCAGCAAGGAGAGAGGGTCCTGCATGAATTTCAAAAGGAAAGTAGGTTTGTCTGAACTGATGCACATTACTTAAGCTGTGCACATACTCCTCATCAAAATAAGCCCATTATGTAGCAGTAGCAGCTGTGAGCCATTATTAATATTTAACACTCTTAGCAGGGGTTACTATGAGTTTCTGTAGTAAGGCTACAAGATGGCGTTGCAATATCATGTGCTGTGAGTTTGCATTCTCAGAGCTTTTTTTGCCTTTATATTACATACCAGTGAAGTTTTATTTATTCCTCTTTCCTACCATTTGCAGAGGCTGAATATCTTTGTAAGCTGCATTGTAATGCGTGATTATCTATTCTTCATTGCCTCTAGCTTTACTTAAACATCACTTGCTACTTAATGTGAGTTCTGCACGTCCCATCCTGGTAGGAGCAGTCTTGCACAGGGAAGGATGCAGGTGCTGTGGGTGCCGTGTGGAGGGCTGGCTTGTGCTGTCACAGATGTGCTCTGTTCCTCCAGCTGTGCGGCTTTTAGTGTGAGCTGCTGGAGGTTGATGGTGCCAGTCAGACTCTTCTTCCTAACTATGTCTTTTGACTGATACTTGTTTTCTACACTTGCACACTGAAAGGGCAGGCAGTTCTCGGGCAATTGAGAGTTGTTTCCGCTGCAGATACGTGGGCTGAACATGCAAGGTGGAATCACCATGTTTTGCGCAGCTGCATCTGGGAGGTGACTGCCTGATAGACCCTGGGCCATGGGGCCAGCAGGCAGCGCACCGCACGGGGACTTGGCAGGCGGGGAGTTCCTGCTGACACTGCTTTGGAGGAGGGTGGGACAAGCTGTCCAGTGATTCTATAGGGACCGTCTTTGGCCTTCAGGCTCTCTTTATGTTAAGGTTTTTGTTTGTTTTTTTTCGAGAGGTGGGGTGGGGTGTTGGCCTTTTTATTTTTTGTTAACTTTTTCTTTAAGTCATAAAATCCTTGAACTCAAACTGTTTACAGCTCTGGTTAATAAGTTACAGCCAGTGAAGTCAATAGTTCAGAAAGAGACAACATTTGGAGCAGCAGCATAGATGCCCATTAACATCGTAACCGGCACAAAATGCTGCGCTAAAGTCAGAAGCAATTGCTGGGAAGGTGCCCTGGGACAGTATCTGCTGACCCTCATTGACTTCTGAGTTAAACATATCCAACTCACAACTGACATCAGGCTGTAGCCTTCCTTAAATTCATGCCTTGCTGATGACGTGTGCAACCTCAAATTACTTGTAGCAGATGGATACATGTTGATGAACTTCATAATGTGTCGATAGTGTGGTCCCTTCTGCACTGTTTAGTCAGTGTATTAGTGACAGGAGATATTGACAACATACCTTTCACCTCCTGGGATGGCTTATAGGTGTGCAGGTGGTGGTGCCTTGTGTTGCTTCTCTGCCGTTGTCCATGTAAACTCTGCTGCAGGACAACGGCAGCACATCATGCTCATTTTGGAAGGGGAGGAGTACAGAGGGGGATGCCAAAAATAGCGTTGAAAACACAGAGGTGGAAACGTGTGAAGAACAGACAGCTATTTGAGCCACTGGGCTTCATGACACCACATTTGATTTCAATTTCCAAAGTGAAATTAATGTGAAAATCAGTTGTTGTGTGTTGTATTAGAATACTTGTCATACTTGCGAGTTTAAACACGGTTGTAACTTACCTTCTGTATGTTTCTATCCACACTGCCTCACCTGACCTGCTAACTGCTGCTCCCCATAAGCTTCCTCTGTTCACATGCACCCACACCCCAGTTAAGGGGTCCTTGATGCAGAGGATCCTCACCATTATCCCACTCTGCCAGTGCTGCTGAGCCTTCTGGTGCCAAGATAACAATATCATCTTCCTTTCCCTGCTGAATTCAAATTCAGTCCAATTCAGCCCTTCTTTAGCCTTTTTTAATTAAAAAGCAATGAATACGATAAATTTGGATGTAATATGATAGTTAGTGACATCTCCACTGATGTGTAAACCCAACAATGAGCATAAGACACAGCTCTGTCACGTGGGAGAGCTGGGCAAAATAGCCAGAGGGAGGGTAATAAGGAAGCGTCTTGTCCTCACCCCATTACCTTTCTGTGAGGGGTTTTTTTTGCTTTCAACATTCTCGGATGGAGAATGCTTTATTAGAAAACCTTTAAACAGGTGATTCACCACTAGAAATTGTTTATTCATACAGTTATTAAAAGCACCTCAGTATTCATTTGTCGGTGGGTGTTTTTAAAGTGTCATTATGCACCTCGTTTTGCCAAAGTGATTCCAGTCACAGCTCCTTCTAGAGCCAAAGGGAACTTTCTTAATTAAATGAAGAACCACAGAGAAAGACTGCTTTACTTAGATATTATTACAGTTCCTTTTTTAAGGCTTGTTTTTATCAACAGTTTTGTATAACCTGTTCTAACAGGTCAAGAATAACTTGTTTATTTTATACAGGCTTTTAGATTTGCTTTAGCTCAGGAAGACTTAAAAATAGTAATCAAACAGCCCTTTTAACCTTTCCCTCAATCTTAGGGTTCAGTACAAGAGCAATCAACTAGTGATTTCAAAGAGGTTTGTCCTTTATCAAAGTGTACCTCAAGCTGCTTCATTAGGGAATCCAGAGAAGCTGTCCAGAAATCTCCCAAGAACAAGAATGAAGTCAGCAGACATGCAAAAATCGAGATCAGAATATCAAGCTTTTCATCTCCATGTGCTAGGTGCTAAACTATTGTTATTTTTTTTATTCCTGCTTACTGACCCTATTTCTCTTAACTGCCCATCCTCAGCCTACATTTCCATCTTCTTGTTGCCCTTTCTCCTTCAGGTTGGATCTGACCTCAGCTATGGAGCTGAAGTAGTCCAAGACAGAATCTGAGCTGCCAGTAGACTTGGTCTGTTCTCTAGACTCCAGTTTGCCTCAATTTGTAGAGTCACTTAGATGATTAAGAGTGTAACTTTGAAATTCAAGGTGTAAACCTTCAGCTGCCTGCAGATACCCTGACAGTCCCCTGCCCACTTGAAGGAAGAGCGAGGAGAAGTATACAGGTGCTTGCTCTTGCCATGTATGTTTGCAGGGTATACATGTGTCTGGGGGGAAAGTGCTTAGAAAGAGCAGCAGTTGAAAATAAGGGGAGAAGCTTCTGTTTGTGAGTGTTTTTCTTCAAGGAAAACCAAAGTCTAACTCTTGTTTGGAAAGAGCAACTCCAATTATGTTTTTGATGTGAGTCACTTCCAAAATTATCTGTCTTCACTGAGTGTCTCACATTGCAGCTTCCCTGGGGCCTGGAGGTGGCCCTTGTGATGCTCCTCTGAGAGCAGCCTGTCACTGGTAAGAAGGAAAGCTACTCCTTGAATAGACAACAAACCAGTGACAAGGGTGCACTGAAGCTGTGTAGGAAGCTTCTATTCCAAGAGCTCGCTTTGTCTTCCAGGATGTTTACTAATGTAGGTTTTCTTCCTGTGGGAGTATTTTAATTTGGCTTAATTGGCCTTGTCGTCGTTCAGTGTCCAAAACTCGAGTATGTTTTTGGCCTGGGACTACTTATAGCTGCTGTAAATAGGGCAATAAACCACTAATGTTCATGCTTTTTGTTACGGGCTTCTTGCTTTGGGCACTGAGGAGCTGGCCTTGGAAGTATTATAATGTCATTACTGGCAGTGAGAAGGTGATGATGACCAAGTGGGGCACTGTTTTGTATCCTGGCAGTTTCTGGGTGCTGTTCCTTAGCTTTAAGTCACAATTGTACAACAACTTTCTGTGATGTGGTAGAAGACAGTTGGATGATCTGAATGAAAACTAACTTTCCATCCCCCTTCAGTAAATTTTTTCTGCTGGGGAGGAGGGTGACAGACTAGGGTGTGGGTGCCTCTGCGTTTCCTTCTGGTACACAGGCAAATCAAAGTGGCCTGTCTCTGCTCTTATTTATCTGGTATTGATCTCTTATTCCTTCATTGCTTACACTTCAGCGCTCTGCTTAACTGCCACCCTGTTTATATAGATACAGAAAGCTTTGAGACCACCCTGCAAACAAAATCTTTGTGGTCAGCTAGAACAGTCCAGCAATTTGGTGTCCTTCATTTTCGTTCCCATGGTTTCTTACTGAAATGCTGCCCTCGAGTGGCGACCAGCTGATGGATCCCCACTGGAGACCCAGCTGTTGCTCCTGCCTGGCTGGTGCCCAGCGTGCCCCTTTGGGGGTAAATGTCCCAGTGCCCAGGTAGCCCCCCAAGCACAGTGGGGCTCCGGAGTCAGCGTTCAGCTGAAGCCACTGGTCAGCCTGCTCTGTGCAGTAACTGATGTGATGTCTGAGTGATGTTACAGTGGCTTGAACTCCCTGACAGCAACAGCGTCCTCGGCTTTTATAGTAAAATGGACAACTGTGATTCTGAAGGAAATGTAATGATTTGATATGCTACTCTGACCACAAGCCCTCTAAATTTAATTTATATGAATGCTTCTTCCAGTAACTGTCTCTTGCACTGTTTCTGGACTAGAATTCATGGTTTTAATGTAGAAACTGTAACTTTGTAGAAAAGTGGTTTTCTGTGATGGGACAAAGATCTCTGAGCTTGTCTAAGCAGTACTTCCACTGTGCTCTCTGGGTCCTCTGGGCAGGCTTGAGTTAGGCTGTGTCAATGTGACGCTTACAGAGGAAATGCCATGCAGTAGAGGTCCTGTATGAAGGTAGCCTCTGCGCGAGCTCCAGAGCACCCCAACAGCTTATGCAGGCAGAATACAAGATGAAGAGTTAATAAAGGGATAAAGTTGGCTTGTGGGAAAGCAACTTGAGGCATTGCTGCTTTCAGTCTTATATTATGCCCCTCTGCCAGAGGTTACAGTCGTTACAGCAGTTTGGCTAGAAGCATAAGGACGCTGGCTCCTCAGTAAGTCATAGCTTAGTGTACTGGTTTAACTCGGAGATGCTTGTTTTTCTGGGCCACTGGAAAGTGTGTCAGTATGTGACTTGTTTTGCTGGCAAGTTAAAAAGCAAACACCAAAATGAGAAAGGGTTTTTATGTGAAGCGAGTTATGTCTTTTGGGAGGACCTTGGTTTTAGCATTCCCGGGATATTTGAAGACTACTCCGTGTTTCCATGCTTCATTGCAGACCAAGGAAGGCAGAGGACAGTGCTTTTCTTAGGTGCTGTAAACTTCTATCATCCTGCACAATGTGCAAATACCATACTTTCTGCATTAACACATCGAATTAGGGATAGGCTTGCTTGTTCAAGCATCACTATGGTTTGTGGAGTCAGATTTAAGTGAGTATGGAAGGTCATTATAATTAGAATAGCTTCCTCCTCAAAGAATTCCAGCCAACTTTTAGTCCCTTCTAAGGGAGTCCTTCAGGACTGGTTATTTAAGTGCCTGAGTCTTCCCTACTTTTCCCATTCCTTCTGAATCTCTTTAGATACCAGACTGACTTTTTTTTTTTCAGCTGGTTTCTCCCCTCACTGCTCAGCCTTCATCCCATAAGGAACTTGCTGCAATGACCAGCTAATTGCTGCTTGCTGTCCTTTGGGTGATTAGTCTTGGGAATAGTTGTGCCTATGTGTGTATGGACGTCACGTAGGAGTATATAAATGCTTCTGAGAGCTTCTGTGTGAAATATCTATGTCAAATATTGCCAGTGATCTCCTTGATGATTTGGCTCAGCTGAAGACTGTCTATACTGAAGACCTCTCTCAGAAATGATTTACATCTCTATTTCTAGTTGCTGAGAGCTCCTTAACTGAGACTCTGGTACTGGCCATAAAATGTGGGGGTTTTTTCTTTTTGTTATTGTATTGGCACTTCATGTGCTTTTAACCGGCACTATCTGAAGTCCCACAAAAACAGAGGAAAGTATGGGAAGACTGCCTGGGGCATTATTACCCCAGGCAAGAATATAGAAAGGAAATGCCCAGAATGTTGCGGTTGTAAACCAGGTACATACTAGTTTATGCTCTGAATTTGGAAACATGAATGCTAAACTTCCAAGCAGATGATGGACAACTAATTCTAGAGCCAAAGTTAGGAAGTTGGAGTGCTTGAAGCAGTGGCTATCTCTAATATTATACCAGTGGTCAGTCAGGTGCTAAATGCCAATGACTCGGCTGTATGTATATGGAGGTTTGGACAATGGTGGTTCCTGGAAACAGTTAATTTTCACTGGACTTGCAACTGAAAGTACTTCGCTGGCCAGAGCTGCAGTGAGGAGGCAGATTCTCTCTTTCAGCTAGATTGTACCAGTTATGTTAGATTTCACTTATCATGAATGTGCTTATATGATAAATGTGAATACATTTTGATACATTTAATCCATCACTTAAATATAATTTGATGCATTTAACTTTGATAGAGTAGCAATTTACAATAAATGTGAATGAATTAAATGTATCAAAATGGAAAGCCAGAGTATGGAAAAAAAGAAAATAATTTGCTGTCGCTATGAAAATACGAAGAATGCCCACATGTTTCTATGAAGCTGTAATAGCGTGCTGTCACCCTTCAGCTTTCAGTTACATCTAATCATAAATTTGTTTTGATGGGGGTAATCTATATAATGCCATGATAACCTTACAGTATAACAATGCTAGATTTCTTTTCCTGAACACCAATGAATATATAGGGGTTATTTACTGTGAAACAATGTGTGTGAAGATAAGCAGTAAAATATGCAATGACACGGAATAATAAATAGGAACAACAGATTAATGTGATCAGCCAGAAGGAAACAGATCACTAGTAGTTTCATTGTTAGGATTCATATTTAAATTGCCTGGTTCTTCTGTAAAAGAAATGAGGTCAAAGAAAAAGCATTTTGCTTGGTGGATGGGGTGAATTGGGGGGGTTTGTATCAAAGCTTTTTGTAGTGCTTCCTCCTATCTACAGAGTTTAGATGAAGCATGGTGGCAGAAAATTATGCGAAGTGGTGAAACATGAATTGGGATAGGAACCCGTTAATTTGCTTGCTGTTTACATCAAATAATCTTTGCTTCCCTTGAATTTCAATTTTGGTCATGCATCATTTGGTATAGCATCATCTGTGCTAGTGTCTTGTGTCCTTAAAAAGATAACTTGAAAAGAAATGAAGGGAGCAAAACAGAGAACATTAGTAAAAAATGGAATGTTAGTAAAATAGGAATGCTTGCTCCCTGCAGTTCAATGCAGGAAAACATTTTCCCTTTCCTTTCCTGGCTAAAATCCTCAATATACTTCTGGCTTTAGTTTCCAAGCTCAGTCCAGCATCCATTTGTTACTGTGCAGTGAATCTGTGTATGATACTAACTAGATGTGGCAGCTCTTTTCTAAAATAGACTTTTCCAATCTGTCACTTTATTCTTTGGCACCAGGGATGTTCATTTTCCTGAGATGAACTTCACTGCTGGCCATCCAACCTGATGGAGTGGAAGAACTGCAGAACAAACTGCTGCTATCAGCTAACTCACCTGAACAGAGCAGTGTGAGACCTAGCTCATCCTGTGAGTGTCCTGTCATTCCCAGCAGCTGAACAAATATTTTCAAGATGGCAAGTGAGCCAATGGGAGGAATTACCTGAAGGAGCCCAAACACTTTGTGCAAACACCTGTGTTGTTCTTAGTCATATGTGTTTGCTTGAACTTGCCTCCAGTCTTTTCTGCTTAAGCAGTGTTTTCTAGCTGGTCTGAGTTGTTTCCTAACTTCATGTCACATGAAGAGCCTGAAAAGGTATCTTCATTTTGTCAGAATGAGTCTTCTGCTGTTTCCTCATGAGCATCCCTAGTAGGTTTGTTTCATTAGGAAGTAATCATGGAATTAATTAGCATTTAGTATCAAGGTTGACTTTCTTGTAAAATTATATAAAACCCTCGAGGCCTACTGGTTTGTTACATTGGTTATGGCTGCCAGGATGTTTTTCTCTGTCAAAAAATGCAGCTTGATCATGAACATGGCACCTCTAAGCAATGCCTTTGTTGACTCAACGTATTGTTTGGTATCTTGCTTCTAGAAGAGCATGCCACACAAACAAAAAGGTGAAGGAGATGGAGCAAGGAGTAAAGGAATCCATCAGAAGAGCAAAGTGGTCAGGAGCTGTGTCTTGACCTGGCATGTACAAAACATGAAGCTTAATTATGCAGTTTCATAGCTGGGAACAACAGCTCAAAGGCTTCAAGCACATGTCGGGAGTAGAGTCAGAGCAGCCCTCCAGAGCTAGTCTCTGTAAGGCTGTGTCTGTGCCTCTCCGGTGACTTTGCGTAAGGAAAAAAAAAATACAAAAAATGGTTATTGTCATGATATGGTCCTTGTCTTGCGTGGATCCTGAGGGATTAGGATGGTATTGTGGGATGGGTATTCAGGCCGTTTTGTTGCCTCTGTCCTCTTCTGCAGCTTAATGTGAGATAATATGACGCTGTAAAAAGAGCCAACTAGACTTTTTTGTCCTCACGCCACTTCCATATATTTAGTTATATAGATTAAACTTGGCAAGCTGACTGCCAGCATTTAATGCGTGAATTGAGAAACAAGAAGTACTGCATGTATTAATCTCTGAAGTGTTGTGATCTAGTTGCCATCTGCTTTCATTGATTACTGCTTTAATTGTCTGTCAGTAAGAGGTTAATTTTCCTTCATTAAAAGTAGCATTTCATACTGTCAGTGTATTTCTGCTCACTCATATGACTGATTAGTATGAAATGTAAATTCAGTAGAAAATATGCAATAAAAAACTTCTTTCAAGTAGAATATTGCATATTAATTGCTCTTCTGGTTGAGAGATCTGCTCATGGAATCAGTCCAAGTTAGGGCTGAGAAATACATGAAATAAGGAAATATCAAGAGAAGTCTGCTAATATCTTTCTCACAGAAAGATATGACTGGATATCAAGTGGCTCCGAGGGCATAATTTTTGTGAAGTTGCAGCGTTTTTCACCCCCTATCAAGTGCACTTACTCATCTCAGTGAATATTTGTACAAATGGCTCAAACAGCATGGGAACTCTTATAGTAAACAATTATATGTCTCCTAGGGCAATAACGAGTGCCTTTAAAATTAGCAGGCAGGAGGATGATGTTTAGCAGTAGTTCTGAGATGCTGGCTCTGAATTCTATACTAAAACTGGAATTTTATTTCACGGCTTTGAATAGGAAAAAGCTGGGTTTTAACAAGAACTAGAGCTTTTTGTTTTAACTGTTAAAATTAACTTCCTTGAAGGAGAAGAGGTTGTGAACTGTGCTTCGGCTAGCTTGGTTATGCAAAGATTCTTCAGCCTGTTTTACTGAAGTAAAATTAATAGACCTGTTTAATCATCCTATGAATTGGGATCATTATTTTCATATAATCATAACCACAAAGGAAAATGTTAATCACTGAGATTGGATTATGCAGTGACCTTTTAAATCCATGGTGTTTGCAACTATTAGACTTGCTTTAAAGTAGGAGTCGGAAAGCACTTTCAGTGGTGGACCTTTTGGAAATAGGAATTATGTTTCCGTCCAAAAAACAACTGAGTTCAGTAACTGGAAAGTAGCATTTCTTGATTTTTTTTATTTTTTTTTTAATTCTTTACGTAATCCACAACATGAATACACATGATGTTCTCCAGTGCCTCAGTGTCCTGAAAAAGCAGCAGTTTTCAACTTCTGGTTATAAGCTTGTAAACCTCTTCCTTTCTTGATTAAAAGGACTTGATGTTTTGGTTTGGTATTTACATTAAATCTGAAAGATGAAACAAGAAACCCAAGTTCTTTCAGGCAGATCTGTCTCCCCAGTAGGCCTGCAGCTGCTTATGGCACTGGTTACCTGTCTGGGGCTTCCGTGGGAAAGTACCTGCAAACAGCGAAGGGTTTCTGTGGAGAGCAGCGGGTGAGGGCCAGGAGGTGAAGGGGTCCTTGCCCTGCTGCAGAGGCTGAGTGAGGTCCCTGGGCAGTCAGTGGTGCCTGGGCTGGTCCTGTCAACTGCGGGTGCTTTAGGAGGTACCTGGGCTTGAGGTCACCAGAGAGAGCACAATGCATGAGGTCAAATGCAGCTGGGCTTCTATACATGAGGTGCAATGTAATTTTGAACTCTAAAATGGAAAGGCTGGTTTAGTTCCTAATCTCTTTGCGATGGTAACTATGCTTTTGCTAGATATTCAGGCTCTGCATGGCACAATGGGGCCTCCCACTCAGCTGAGGCTGCGAGGCTCTGTGAAATATAAATGACTGTTACAAAAGCACATGCAATCTTTAGAGTTAGCTTTGTAGCTTTTCACTGACCCGAGCGATTATCTAAGCTACAGTGAGAGCACTACCTGAGCTGTTCCGGTGCAGGGCTTAGACTCATCTTCTTAAAAGCCTCTTTATGAATCATAACTCTTTCTGTCCTTGAATAACTTAAAATCTAACAGCATTGCAAATCTTAATCATCCCAGCCTCTTAATGAGGATTAGTTTTGACGCACATCTGAAGAAGGTAACCATTACTCATCCTCACTTGGACTATATCCCTGGGTCCATTTTGTAACATCCTATAGTGCTGTTTCTTCATCACCAGCTCCTGACCTGGCTCTGTAAACAGGCGGGCTTCTGTTCTTGAATGGTAAATCTGGCAAAGGAGTAAATCAAGTAGAGTGTATTCAGAGCTGACGTTTCAAAGGTGAAGCCTGTGAGGGTTAGTGTAGGATTGAATTTATTTTTCCAAAAGTGATTAGACCACAACCTCTTCAGTGGACAACAGTGTGCCATACTGGTAGTTCTGTCACTCTTCTAACTACATTCGCTAATTGGGAATTCTCTTAGCAAATGTTTTTCTTGCAAGGATTTCAGCTCATCGCTATTGCAAACATATCTGTGCACGAAATCTACCTTGGCTTCACTGACAGGCTGTAAAATTTCTTTTTAAGGTATCAGTGATTACATTAGTATATCCATGGTCATCTTCTGTGTTGTCTGTTTTCTCTTGGGCTCTCTACTCCTTCCAACCTTAATGATTCTATGATTCTCAAACCCAGATCTTGGCAGAGTAGCAGCCTTTCCTTAGAGTGACCTCTCCCTCCCTTGGTCTTCCCTGCATGTGGCTTTTTTTGGGTGGTCACATCTGGTTTGGGGATGAGGCTGCTATTGTTTCAGCTGTGTTGTTGCACAGAGCAGCTTAGTTGCTCCTTGTAGCTGAATGGCAGTTACTGTTTATGCTGAATTTCAGGAGACTTGGGCCAGTCTATCACTGTGAATGACATCAGTTTCTACCTACTTTTTATATTTTGTCTCCGAACAAGAGCATGAACTCTGATTAATCTGTGGTGTGACATATAACAAACCTTTTCAAGTCAGTCTGAACCAGGTTCAAATTAAAATTGTGATTCTTCTCCCAGTTTGCATATGTATGTAGGATGAGATCAAAACACTAAAAGCTCGATGTTCTGTATCACAACTGGACTGGTCATATTGGAAGAGTATTCCATGTGTCTTCCTGGCAGCAATACCTGTAAACAAGTTACTTCTGCCTTGTTAACATCCAACCCCACTGTCTCAGGTATGAAGTGCAGGACAAGAAAAATCTCCTCTCATTCGAGAGAATTTTTAGTCATGTTTTTCATCTGCACCCAGACAGGTTTTTATCTATAACTCTCATTCAAGGGGAAGTGATGCTCTGGAGAAAGAACGTGTCCTCAGCACTGTAGACTATCCTCAGAATTTTCTTCTGGGCTGTTCGGCCATTTGGCCCTGCTAAGGCAAGTTCAGCAGGAGCCCTGAACCTTGGGCAAGTGTTTTCTGGGAGACAGTCAGTGGCATCTGAATGGGGTAGAGGGGGAAGTCTGGGTGCTGGTATACCTTCACTCAGTCCTGAGATTAAAACAGGGAGCTCTCCACACGCCAGAGCTTTTAGCTAAAGGCTTGGCTGTATCCAGAGGTCTTTTGTGCTATCTACATTAAGGGAAAAGCACTTCAGATGTTGAACCTTGAAGTCAATTTGTAAAGGCTCGAAAGAACAGAGCTGTGGTGGTGCCCTCCACACTGCAGATCCTTTCTTGCTGTGGACATCAGGCAATTAGGGGGATAATGCTGGTCTCGTTCTCCTGCTTCCTATTGCATTTGTGTGTATTAGCAGTAATGCTTATTTTTAAACCCATTTTGTACGTGTAAAGCAGAGATCAACTGGAGTGCTATTAAAGGGAAAATGGAGATTCTCAGTGCAGTGCCATTTACTGCTGCTAGTAGATGTGCAGCCCTTTCCCGAGCAGGATGAGGATGGGATGAGAATGGACAAACACTGACCTCTGCCTCCCATGATCAGCGATACAACCAAGGGCATGCACACTTGGGAGCTTCTGATTCCAAGTGTGTCTCTTCCTGCCTTGCTCTGATGCTGAAGGGACTCTGAATGTTAGAGGCTAACAGGTGCTGGCAGTGAATCTCAGGGCTTTTAGTGATGAGCAGGCAGGCTCTAGGCATATCTACGTGGTGTCAATCACCTTGGTGCTGCCCTTCCTTGCAGCAGTGGTCATGCCAGCGGCTGTACCCAGCCCTGCTTCATCAGTGCTCCTTGAAGCTCAGGGCTTTTTCCCATATGCTATTTGGACCAGCTGTAGTCTCTGCTGTTTGCTGTCTGTTTGAAGTCTTCCAGTGGCTTGCCTAGGGAATGCAGTAAATACTATGACTGTGGGAGAAAGAAGTGAAATTCAAGCCATTAATTAAAGGCTGGCTATTCTGAGTAATCCCATGGTTAAAGCACAGTTGCCATGACAGCACTGCCCCTGGATGCTCCAGCCTGAGTCACCCTGCTCCCCTCTGCTGTGCTGGGGTGCCTGGCTGCCTGCGTGCGGGGAGGGTGACGCTGCTCTCGCTCCTACCCAGACAGTGAGCAAAAGCTTCAGTGACTCACGGCAGAGATCAGAGGGGAAGGAGAACTATTACTGCAGCCTCAGTGGGCTCCACTGCAGAACAGATGCATGACTGGTAGATAAATCTTCGTTGACAGGGTAGTGCATCAGGCTCTGTAGGAGCTGCTACAGGAAATGTCAAGGGGACTTCTATTTTTAACATTTTGTTGGGTGAATGTTAAAAAAGGGTTCAGTGTATCTGTGCCTCAGTTTCCACCTCTGTAGTGTGTTAAAGATGTATACAGTACTTGCTGTCTGAGTACTTTTAAATGTTTGCACCAAAACTGTTTGGCAAAATGCAGCAAGCTGTTTTATTCATGATTTGAAGATGGTCCAAAAATTGAAATGTCACCTTTGCCAGCCAAAGGATGAGTGCAGTTGATAGCTGCCCCTTCTAAAGCAGGCTTGTTTCTAAGTGTGAGGTTGGCATTGGAGGGGATGTTCTAAGGATCAGTAACCTGAGGCAGCTGTTAATGCCCAGTTTAGAGAAATGTCTACAGACGCGTTACCCCAGAAGTGTTTATGTGCACTGTGTATTCCTCAGCTTTGCAAAGATCTTGGTGCGTTTACAGCGAGGCTCCCACATTCAGCCCAGATCTCGTCCTGCCTCCCCTCCCTTTTTAGTTAACCGTAAGTACCTTGTCTGTCAGCCTGTGACTTCTTTGTTGCAGGAGGCAAACCTGCTGTGCCCTGTCCCTGGCGAAGCGGCCGCCAGTACTAACTTACCCAAAGCCCCAGCGGGAGGGTGGGGATCTGTACTGTGCAGGGCACCCCGCTGAGTGCCAGCGCTTGTTTCAGAGCTCGCTTTCTCATCCCTGCTGCTTGTAAAACTTGCTGAGGGTAATGTCGTCATTTGGCTTTGCAATAAGTTGCTGTTAATTAGTAGTAGGTAACTTGTGTTTCCAACAGAGTACATGTGCATTCCCTGTTAAACCCCACTGAACTAAGCCCTGTTTTGTGACAGTGAGCAGGCAAGCATGGGCAGTAACTTGCTGCTTGCTTGGGCTTTCCTTCACAGTGCTGGAATACTGTTCGTGTCCTGTGCAGCAGACAAGAGAGGATTCCCAAATATATCTCAGCCTAGCAGCAGTGTTTACTCTAAACTCCCACAAGGTAGGCGCAGTCTGCCTCAGCACCCTGACGATTACTGCAGGTGCTGGGCATGGTCTGAGGGAAAGCAGTTAAAAGGTGCTTGCCACCTTGGGTCATGATGAGGTTAAGCTCTGGTGGTGCAGTACTAGATTCCCCAGAGCTGGCATGAGAGTTGTACTGTATGTAGCCTTTGTGGTATCTCAATTCCTTTGGGGGTAAACTTCTCTCTAATTTCAGAGCAGCTTTACTCGGAGCAGGAGATTCCAAGGGTCATCCAGTGGGCTGATTAGCTTGGCACTGATTTAAACATTTTCAAGTAAATTAGCCTGCTGAGGTCTCTTTGTTAAGTTCCAAGCAGAGTGAATGATTGGGCTCAATGTGAACATCCAGAAGGTTGGTGCCAATGCCATTTTAGTATCTCTGGCAGGTCTTACGTGCCAAACTGCTCACGTGTCCAGAGGCAAATGTGATTGCCAGCTCTGAGCTGACATCCCTCCACCCCAGCCGAGCTGCAGAGACCTTTGGCTTTTCACTGCTGCTGTAGCAGGTGGATTTTACTTTCAGCACATGGAAATACATGCATGTGTTGTACCTCATTAATTTTTGCCATTGCATCACTTATTCTCCAGAATACACCTCTAGTGTCAACTCTCTCATTCTAAATGATGCAAGTGTTTGGCCTGACAAAATTATAGGCTGGGTACTGGCATGCAATTTAAGGGTATCAGACACAGAAAAGGCCAGACTAGGTGGCCCCATAGTCCTTCTTATCAAAAAATGAGACCCAATAGGATCATTATTGTAAGTAACAAGCAGGAGCTGACGGTAACTCATGGGCGAAGCCATGACCTGTACCCCCAGGGAGAGAGCTTATCTGACACTGATCTGAGTGGCATAGCTGGATGCTACAAGGACTGCGTGCATCAGTGGAAAAACAATAAGCAAAACCTTTTGCAAGTCTCCTCAGCACCCAGATGTCTTCCTTGGATATTGTTGCAGTGGTTCGTTCTGACTCCAAGCTAGCAAGACAGCCCAGCAGGTACTTCAGCCGGAGTCTCTGGGGATTCCTGCTCTTCTCAGCATGGGCTGTGTGCAGGTTTGAGTCCCAGCTGACTTCAGGGCATGCAGGATCATGCCCCTTCTCCTTGGAAACAATGTGTTTTCCATTGTGCAAATAGTAAAAGTAACTTGTTCTGACTGGTTCATTTAATTATGGAGTCAGTTTGAAAGCTCAGAGTGAAGGGAAATAATATTTTTAATTGGATTTTCTCATTGGTACAAAAATAGAATAGGAAATAACTAGAAGATATTAAGTACAAACGTCTCATTTGTACAAATTGAAAAATGTATGCTAGATGGAAGCAAATGTGTTTTTATTTAAATGTCATCACACATCTTTGTTTAAACCTTCAGTCTTTCTCATCATGGAAATGATTTTTCAAACTCTATGAATCTCTAATGCTGGAAGGGACTCCAGCTCTTGGCAGGTGCACAACTGCTTACATCCCTGCTGGCTGGGCTTGTCGCAGCTGCTGAGCACTTCTGTTCGCTTACGACCATCAGACTTCCCTTTCCCTTCTGTCAGGTGCTCCGGGTTTTCTCCACAAACGCGTTTGAGAAGCACTCTGCAAAAAAGCATGGTAAGAGGAGCAACTTAAATGTGAGGTAACCAGGTTCAGCTTCATAAGAAGAGCTCTTGACCTTATTCCAGGCTCAGAAGAGATGCCGTAAACTGCCCTGTGATGCATTTAAGATGTCACAGTAGTTAACCTGGATCAACCAGCTCATTTGGAGTGTAAAGGTGGGGAGAGCTTAACTGGAGCTTTAATCAGCTGCCACAGAGCAATCGGTTCTGAAGACCAAAATTTAAAGGAGATCATTTTGAGGGGATAACCTTATTTTCTAGTGAGCTTGACACATTTAATTACTTTTTTTCTCCCCTAAAAGCAGGCAGGAGAAAACAGGCATGGAATAAGGTGACTGTGCCGCCTAGTGGGGCCAGACACTGGAGGGGGGGGCAGCCTGCGAGGGCAGCCCTGCTAGCAGCTCCTGCTGATGTCTTTATTTTTTCTGTTCCTGAATGCAGTTAAGTGAACTGTTATAATGACAAGAAAATGGATTTGACCTGTAAGCAACCTAGTTAATGTGGCTGACAAACACCGGTGCATGCAGTGTGCTGACACTGCTGGAGGACAAACTAACCAAGGATGCCTACACCCAGGTTCACCAGACACTTGTGTACAGTGACCTTTCTCTACCACCATCATCTGAAAGCTTGTAATGCTGATTGAGACAGATGAGTATGTAACCTTTCCATGGACAAGTGGCAGAAATAGTGCAAGATTCTTAGATTTGAGAAGTTCTTTATATATAGCATTCACCAACAGATTGCGAGTCCAGGTGACCTATACCTGTGGTGCCAGCTGGGAAACAAACGATTTGCGTGTATGAAACGTTGCTTCCAGATCCTGTACAATATATTATCAGTAGTCATCAGAAAAGATCGAGAGTGAAACAGTACATGCAATTGCTTTATGACAGCCTTGTTTTCTCCTCCCTTGCTCATTGAACGAGTCTACCTAATGCCAAACTCAATACAGTCAGGCAGCTGGCTATAAGAAACAAACAGACCCTCATTAAGGGAGGCGCCTCATGCTGCTTTTGTTTGTGCTCATCTGCTTTACTGGAATGGACAAGAAAAGCATGAATATTTTAAGTGCTTTACTGTGGCTGGGAACCAGCTGAACACAATTCTGCTGGTTTTTTCCACTCTTCTTCCTCACAAAGGAAGCCTCAAGTGCCACTGACCATTCTATTCCATCCAGACAGACAAATATTTGGTATAGCTGAAACAGATTAGAATGACAGATTCGGTGGTGGTGGTTTTTAATGTGCAAATTCTGTCCTCTATTAAAATAGTTAAAAAGTTGATTTGAGAGCTGCATGGTGTAGTGGTTGCTGTCCAACATCCTCGCACCCAGCAGAGTACTCGCCCTGTGGTTTCTCTCTCCAGCAGTCGGTGGTTTCCACGAGCTGCATTTGGATGCCAGCCTTCTGCGGATTTGGCCGCAGCTGGACACTGGGCACGGAGTGCAGAGCTGGCTGCAGCTAGGGGAACATGCAGACAGATCAGAGCTGCTGCAGTATGGCAGAAATCTTAGCTTGCATCTCTCTCTTGGTTGTGTTAAAACTCTACAGAGGCTCTCAAGGGACCTTCTGCACAGCAGCACCAGGAGATGGATGGCTAGTGGTGAAGGCAGCTTGCTGCAGTTCAGGCTGTCGCTCCATCACATTCGGAGGGAGGCTGAGCCAGCATTCCTTGTAGAAAATGAAGCACCTGGGCTTTGCACTGCTGTTGCTCAGGCTTGGGAAAGGAGTGAACAGACTGGAATAGCAAAGACATGAAGATGCATGCTCAGAGACTGTAATGATAGTGTCGATCCGTGTTTTGTAACTGAGTTATTTTTCAACAGTTCATAAATGAAATTTTCATTCTGCAAAGAAGCAGGAGCAAGGGAAGAAGCTGATACCTAAAATAAAGGTTCAGAAAGAGAAGGGGGGGATACAGTATCTGTGTTCTTTAGCATGTGTTGCATTCATAGTCAAAATCCTAAGGACTTCAAAACCCCTGTAAAGAAAGGGATGCAGGGCCAAAACCAGACTTTTTGCAAAAGCTATGAAGTATGTAGAAATAAAATCCTGTCTTGGAGATAGGAAATGGGGTGCATGACCTCACAAGCTTCTCTGCAGCTGTACTCTCCAATTCCCTTACAACTAAGGATCTGGGAATTGCCCTGCATAGTTCCCGTGAGCACTCCCACTGATGTTAAGCCCTTCAAGTCCCAGCAGAACCATGTACTGGGACACAGATACTTCCTCCTCTTTCCCTGTGAGATTTCCTCATTTTATGAAGTCTCATCCATTTTTTGGCATGCAAGAGAGAAGTAGAAAAAGTTAACTTTAACTCTGAGTTAAAGTATTGACATAAGTAAAGGCAGTCTTTATATGGATAGGGAACATGGGTAAACTGATGGGTTTCTCTGAGTAAACTTCACTTCCCTGGGACTGCAGAGAGCATGTTGTGGGGAGATGAACTTGCTTTAAATCTGGGAGGTCTGTTAAATCTGGGAGGGGAATCCAGGTTTCTCTGCTCCCAATCCTGGTTCTGAGCACTCGGCCATCATTCGCAAAGCTCCAGCCCAGTGCATATCATGTGGGGGGGAGTGAAAGCTGCACGAGCCATAGTGGAGAAAGCTGCTTAATGTGATGTCAGAGCATCAAGGGAGGCTTGATTCAATGCACAAAGCCACAAGAAATTGCAAAGGCCAAATCCTTTATGAAGATTTATTTAGAAAAACCACAATGTTGGGGAGTCACTGTTACATAGCGTGGTAATTCCCTTCCTCTTGAGTAATATGCACCACACTGTGCGCATGCAATTACTTTTGTTCCAGAGATAACATCTTCATCTAGAGTTATACATGTACACATACGGTCCTTAGTGCACGCTACGATTCACATATGTTAGGACACACACAAAGTTGAGCTTATCCATGAAAAAACTGTATAAAAAATACAAACCAAACTGAGGCTGTCAACATGAGAAGCAATGTGCAAAAATTGACAAAGTTACTTTTGAATGTTTGCTTAGGAAGGAATAAGTCTTCTCTGTTCCCTATTCAGCATTCTCTACGCCAGGTGCTGTTTGAAAGTAGAATTTAACTAGTCACATCCTGACCCACTTTCATGTTGGTTGCAGAGACTTTTATCAGCTAAATAATCCCTTATTGATATGAAAATCTGCCTCCAAGCATCACCATTGTGTGCTGCTGTTGTACTGAACAGATCCTTATACAGTTGCAAGGTTTGGTTTGTGATGCTCAAGGCCAGGTAGACAACTGAGCCCTTGTGTGGAGTGCACAGAGGAGGCAGGACAGAGATGTCCCTGGCAGGGGCTGGCAGCAGCTGCCTGGAGAAAATGCCTGGGGATTAGGAGTTCTCACGCATGCTGGAAGGAGCCAGACCTCCCAGGTCCCTGGCACGGGCTGTGTGGCTCCAGGCGCTGTCTGCTAGTGCGTGGTGGGGCTGGTGTTTGGGATGATGCCCTTCAGTGCCTGAGGAATCCCCCCTTCAGAGGCAAGGTGCCTGTGCAAAGAACACAGCAGGTGAAGGGATGGAAAGCCCACAGGGCCTTCCCCAGCCGGGTACCTTGGTCCGTGATGCAAACTGTAGCTGACACGAATGGAGCCACCTGACTGTATAACCACTTGTGTGGTGCTGAGCAAAGCTGTACAGGATGACATGCCGCAGACATCATGAAGCAGCCAGACCAATCCATCCTTGTAAAACTGCTGCATGCAAATACCAAGACTTTAAATGGCAATTAAGACTAAAAATGGATTGCACTTGTTTCCCTTAAGCACATATACATATCACCCTTAAAAAACAAATAACTGATTAAAAAAAAAATCTTTAAAATACATCCAAAAATTGATTAATAGTTGTGATTCCCTTAGTTGGATCAAAGAAAACAAAGAAAATAGGGGCAGTGTAGTTCTAATCACTGAAGCTTCAGTAACCATAATCTTCTGGTTTTGGGGATGGGGATTCTTCCTACCCATGAGACTAGGTGCTGCAAATCCCTGTGGTTTTTAAGGACTGTTTATTTAAGCCCATGTGGAGTTATGACTGTTACAGAACCTGTCAACTTTTTATTTTAACAGGATATCAAATTTTTTCACAGCAAATCCTGTATGGATCCAGGGAAAAATCTCAGCAAGACACCCCCGTGTGTTATGTTTTTTACTTGCAAAGCAAAGGTTTCAGCCTTATTTGGAGGGAGAGATGGAAATTGTAAAGACTAGGGGCTTCTCAGGGAAGTAAACTTGGACACTGTACTGCAGATCCCATCTCAGCAGACCAGTTTATCAAACTATTTTAAGTGGGATTTAAGTGTATGTCATCCAGTTTGGACCCCAGTATGAAGACCAGTGTCCAACAGGAAGAGTGTTGCCTTGGACCTACTAATTTCTGTTGTAAAAGGCACAGCGGGAGGGTTCATCCAGTTAGCTTGCACTCCCGCTCTGGTCACAAAACCATCAGAGTCAGGAGCACGCTGCAGCGACTGTGAGCTCCAGCACTGTCCCGTCACCCGGGTGAAGGAAGCAGCGCTTCATCCCTGTTGTCCTGAAGGAGCTCTTGGAGGAGAGAGCAGTGTTTTCCCAGGTAGCAGTGTTAGCCCCAGGTGTGTTTCTGCAGCCTTCTGAAAGCGCTGGTATGCGTGACACACCTAACCCGCGTCTCCGTTAGCTCCCACAGCATGTGTATGTGCAACCGAAATGAACCTCTGGCTGTTAGTCAGAGACAACTGTTGGCAGTGATAAAACAGTGGTAGAGAATAGTTTTAGACTACAAAATACACAAAATGAAACATCAGACCGAATTCTTACAAAAATTTCGATGCTGTTGAGCACTGGGATTAGCTGCTGCTGCACAAGCATTTTCCACTGGGTTAAGATTATGTCCAGCGTCTGAGTTAAGGCCCTGATTTAGCAAAGCACTTGTGCATATGCTTAAATCTGCCCTTATTCAGCTAAGCACTGGCATGAATATCTAAGTGCCTGGTGAGACAGGGACAAACCTGAACTGGAGCTTATAAATATAAGTTATGTAGCTGTCACAACTACTCTTTTAATGGGTGTTTTTCCTGGTAGCACAGCTGCTCTCCTGGATTAACAATTTAATTAATCTTCATCTAAAAGGTCCTGAGAACAGTTCTATAGTACCAACAAATGTACATAAATACCAGAACGAAAAAAAGTCAAACACATGGCTCAAAGCAAAACAAATATTGCTCAGAATACTTCTTTAGATTAAGATTAATAGCTGTAAACTGTGCATTCTAGTCGCAAATAAAAAGCTGTTGGCCTAAGAAAAAACCCAAAACATTCAGTCTATAGGATTGGCAGCACTAATATTACTTTACAATGTGGAGTAAGGATAACAAATACCAGTGTAACATTGCGAAACGATCCACCTAAGCTTATGTAAACAGATAGGCTTTGACAATTTTTGTGTCTAGGTGTGATCCTGCACTTGGACCTGGACGGGCGGAGACCCGAGAAGGTAGAAGGGCACTGTTCCAGTGTGGTTCCAGCTGCCCAGACCCTGCTGCAGGACAGAGGCTCGGGGTATGATCCTGCAAACCTCTACTGGCATTACTAGTTCTATTCCTGGGAGCATCCTGTTGCAGGATTCTGGGTACTACTCCTGGGAGCATCCCGTTGCAGGATTCAGTTCAGCAAGACTATACACATATAAGTAAGGATTACTCACAAACATAAGGCATTGCAGAACTTGGCCCTAAAATTTCTATTTTCAGCAGAGAATCCCTTATCCATACACGAGATCATATTTTACCATCTCAAAAAGTGTCTGAAATAAGGGTCAGAGTCACTATATGTTATGCTCAGTAACACAGTTAAGATTCTGCATATTGGCCTCAGATATTGCAAAACACATTTTCATTAAAATGAAACCAACTATGAAACTTTCTCATAAAAATTAAATTAACTGTGAAAGTTAAAAATGAACAGGCTGTGTTTTCAAGGTTTAAAAGGAGACATTAACAGAAATGAGCAACTCCCATTGTAATGGTTTTCCAGTGCATTCCCTTCTGACCAGTGAACACTCTTGAGACTGCAGCTGTTGGCTTCCAATCTTGCCTTGCGTCCTCTTCGGTGCGGCTACTGCCGCTCTCCTTCCACCCGCTTTTTACGAACTAGGCCAATAAAACAAGAAAAGAGCAGTCATTATTGCTTTCCCGAGAGCCGAAGGACTTCTCTCACTGACATGCTCCCTTCCCAGTGACATGAATAGGAAGCAAGGGGCTTCTAAGACATACTCAGCAGGATTATGTCCGTAAATGCCGTAATTAACACATCTTAATGCTAAATAACACCATTCTATCGAAACTGCGCTTTATCACAGGCTGTAGAATTTCACCAAGTGTTCATATCAATACATTTTCTACAAAAACCAGATTCTGAGCGAAAGGTTTTAGCTGATGAAGGAAGCACCATTTCCAGTGCTTCCTCCCAATGGCCCCATTTAGAATTTTGTGGCCGTTTTATTGTTCTTTTAAAAGCCACTGTGTTCCAGCTAAGTTGACGCTGGTCTGCTCTAGTCTGCATGGCAGTGCTCTGGATTATTTCAACATGAGGCACAAAAAAATTGAACAAGTGCCTACTATAGATAAGTAATAATCATACCCTGGTAGAAAATAATTTGAAGTACTGTTAAGTACTGATATCGGTGAGTATTGCCAACAAGGAAAACATCATATTGGACCTTATTATCTGTTTAAACTTCACATGGTCCAATTGCGTCAACAATCAATAGTATGTTAATTAATTCTGGATTGTCTCTAGAAACCAAGTAGGTTGAAGTCGCCACTCAGCAAAGCAGAGAGTGATGGGCAGGATTATTTTGATAAGCAGCCCCATGTGAATTTTTCCAGCACTTGGATATGTTACAGCTGATATAGAGTAGGTCTAGTTGGGCAGCATTTGCTGCTCCACACTCTAATAAAAATGTATTGAGTCTTCTCTGACTTGGCCAGATAAGATTAGTGAGGTTCTCCTGTTCATACGCTACAAAACTTGGCATTGCATCAAACTGTCATGTCCCGTTTCTGATATTGAACTGCTGAAGTACAGAACAAAAGCAGTAAAAGTGGATGGATGGATGAATGAATGCTTTTCACTACAGCAAGTCAATAAAACTGCTATATTGCTATCAGGAGATTTAGTTCTTAGTGCTTTCTTGGCGAACAGACTGCATTATTCCACAGCCGACAGCGTAGCATCAGTCATTGGTGTCTGCTTTCAGCATCTTTTTGCTTCCTTTATTTTAGTTTACTGAATTCTTTTAGGTATTCTGTCCTACTAAATCTTGAACAAAACCATACAATACAAAAGCAGGAAAGTGAAGATTAGGTGCAGGACAATGTCTAATGGCAAATTGTTAAACAGTGGAAAAGTCTTTCTGTCTTTGTTGGTGGGATGTTTCAAATACCGTTCTGGGACGCTAACAGGTTCAGAACCAATAGTATGTCATCGAAATGCTTAGGTACTGCTAAAAATTAAAATGGGGGGGAGGGGGGAAGTATGTGTGAAAGAAATAGGTTCTAGCTGAAATTTTGTCTTAGTTCTCACAGAGAGAAACCCAAGCTGAAGCCAGCAAAGGCAACGTGGTTTGACACCCCTCTTTGAAGGAGAATTCATTAAAAAAAATATTTTTCTGTCTTACTGTAAACTACTGCTGCCTAGTCATCTCCTTGTTCTGTGTATTGAGTACAGAGGGCACAGCATGTCACGCTCAGGTAAAGCTTGCAAAGCTTTATTGTCTGGGCCTGTACTCAGTCACTCAGGCAGGAAAGTCTTTTTTTTTTGTTGGTTTTGTTTTGTTTTGTTCCTCTGGTTGGGCAGGCTTGGTCTGTCCTGGGCAGGGCAAAGCAGTGAGGACTTCTGGGTTCACTGAAACAGGACGGGTTGGACTCTCTGGCTGGCCAGAACAGCTGACAGGGCAGCCAGAAATCCAGGGTGCTCCATAGAAAGGCTGGAAGTAACTCCCCTTCCCAGGAGTGGGAGAAGAGGAGGAGTAGTGGCTCCTAATTGCAGTAAGATCTTTGCTGTTATCTGCCCTAGAGTCCATGGAGCTATGCATCACCCCTCACATACAGCAGATTGAACGTTTAGAGTTAAAATTCAATCTTACGTACGGATAGGAAGAGCTGTGTCTGGGAAGGTCAGGGTTTGGCTCACAGAAACAAATCAAGAGTAGATGTAGTAGCATCTTACCCAGATCATTGTTTTTAGTGATAGCTGCTGCTACCCTGGTTCTTGGACCTTGCTTTGTGAACTGGTATCCAAACTTGAGAATCTTGGAGTTCTCCTCCAGCATCTTGGCAATCTCCATCTCTACAGCTGTCCCAAGCTGCTGCCTCTGTTGGTGATGTGGCAAAGTGTCCCCAGAAGAAAAGAAAATATTTATTTTCATATAAGAGAGAAAAAAGTGTTTATATTTCAGTACTGTGCTGCAAACTACAAAGAGATTTTGCTCTGGGTTTTATATTTGGCTTTGACCAGTTTTATTTAGAAGTTTTCCACTGTTTGGTTGCACGGGCATGGGACATGAGCTGCAGAATGACTGAGCCATGGAGGCTGCCTTGACTTTGCCAGAGACCTTTAGGAGAACCCTCTGGGAATCCATATAGAAGGGAAACAAAAGTGGACTCACTCAGTGCTCTCTCTTTACCTGGTTGTCAATTTTAATCTCTGTCAGTGATTCATTCTCTTTCAGTGCATCAATCAGTGCCAAAATACCCGTCCCAGTGATAAAGTTGGATTCTACATTGAGACTCTTCAGTGTTTTGTTCACTTTCAACATATCTGCAAAAGCCTGAGGGGTCAGAAAGAGGCAATATGAGACAATGTCTTGAGAACTTCAGGGAAAAACAGAGAATCTGCAAAATATGACATAGTACCTACAAAGAAATAAAATACCAATAGGCTTAGGAGAACACAGACATAGATCAGACGAGATTACACGTCAGCTTTGTACAGTCACAGGGAAATTCTGCAAGGGCACATGAAGAGTGCATCCTAAAGCAGACAGACCCACTTAAAAATCATGGGGTTTTTCCCAAACAGTGCTGAAACTTACAATAGCTACAGGGTCATTGCTGCGGGTGGCTGCAAGGCTGAATGTCTTCACATACGTATTGCTTTCCAAAGCTTTTGCAAATTCTTTCAGTGTTGGAATGGGAATATTCTGCATTAAGAAGATAAAGCCGGTAGTTAGGAAAGCCAGTCACATCACTAGACACCGATTGTAATTATTATCAAACTGATTAATAGCCACAGTCTACGCCATTTAAACATCCCCAATGCTTTTAAGAGTATCTTGGAACAGACACCACGTATGCCGCTCACAGTGGCCTTCAGAGCCCCGTGCTAGGATGCGGTGTCAGCACTGCTGTTAATTGGGTCAGGCCAACGCAGGCACGTGACCGAGCTCTGAGCTATTTTCCTATTTTGCTGCTGGTTGTTCAGTCTCCGCGCACCAGCAGCTCCTCCTCCGTTTGCATGTGTGGGCTAATTGAATTTGGCCAGTGATGATTATATAGTGCCCATGAGATATCTTGCTTTGCAATCTGTTAAAGAAAGGCAGCCAGAGGGAGTCACCCCTTGGGCTTTTAATTGGCGTTTAATTCAGTTTCAGGCATTGATGACCTTGGAGCCTCTACAACAGCTCCCTCCACACCCCTTTCCTGTGTGTCCTGCTTTTTCTGAACAGTAGAGAGACAAAAATTTGAAGATAAAAGGCAAGGGCTTTGGAAATATTTGAATAAACCCTCCTATGATGACATAAATGAAACCACAGCATCTACCTTTATGTTGTTGAGATTAATTTCTATGAGACTAGGATCGTTTGCTTTTATCCTTTGTAAACTTGCTTCCACGTTGGTCGGATTAGGTGGTTCCTCAAAGATGGGTTTGACCTTCTCACCTTTCACCACATCTGCAACACAAGATCTCATGAACTGTTGATGTGAGGAACAGGCATCATCAGTAACAATCTGCCTTTTCAATTCAGGTTTGTACTGTGGCATTCAAGAAAGGGTTTCTGTGAACCACAAAACTTGGGGAATTAGCCCTGTTACCCCTGCCATGCCCTTTGCACCTTCCGTGCACCCAGAAGCATGTCACTGCCTGGAGGCTGCAGTCACAGCGGCTGGGCAGTATCGTCACGGGCAAATTCCTCCTTTCTGTGCAGAAGTCCCAGTACAATTAATCTGAGCCAAAGCAGCTTTAAAGACTATTGTGTAGGATGTAGTACACTGTAAAGGCTGCTTTGTCCTTTGTCCAACACCTGTAAAGGAAGGTGTGCTCAGAACTTGCCCATTACATTAGTGAGAAGATGTCACTGCACCTATGTGTAGCCTTTGGGAACACACAGGAACATGATCAGGAGGCCCCTTGGTTGCCTTCTCCAGGTTGATGCTATCAGCCTTGCTATAAATTCAATTAGCTCTTGTAAAACCGCAACATCTGCACTTTCTACATAATAAAGCTATCAAAGCATGAAAAGCAAGTCTGCCTGCCAGCACCAAGATTTATGAAGTCTTTGAGTATTCATGCTCCAAAGAGATAGTTTTTAATGTTGGCAGCTATGAGCTATAAATATTCTTGGAGATGCATAAAAATCATAGCTCCAAACACAATTAGTATTTCTAATTCCCACGCATATAGTTGCAGAGATTAATTCCTAAGCCCTGGCCACCCAGGCCACTAGAGGCAAGACAGGAATATGTTACTGACCAGATGTTCTAAGCCCTTTCACTTTATGCTGCAGACAGTGAGTTATTTTGAAGGTTTGTGCTCAAGTCTCAATGTACTGTGCGTTTCTGTGCGGTGCAATGAGTAAAGTTCATGCCATATCACGGGCAGAAAAATATTTTTTACACAATACTAGCTGGGAGCTAGGGAGAGACTTGCACACTGTCCTCAGATCTCACAGCATACTCCATCTAGAGTTAGCAGTATTTTTCACTTTCTACTTCTTCTTGTTTCCCACGAGTTTTATCTTGTTTCTTTAATAACGGAGTTGTTTTGTCACATCGATAGGCAATTTTGAGATGTCTCCCTCTTTTACTGAAGCATTTCACTTGGCTAAGGAAAGGTATTGGTTTTGGACCAAAGAATAAAGTGATGTGACGGTGATTTTCTGGTTCTTAAGTCTGTTATCGGAGCATGGTTTAGCTGACTCACATAGCTGACATTTTGACTCCGTATAACAAAAATAATCTGAAATCTATGTGGATTAGTAATGCATGCAGTTGCCTGTTAGGAGATAGATGGCAGCTTGCACAGGGCCCCACTGGGGAGACTTGCAGAGCAGTCCTAATCCTGAGAAAAATGAAGGCACACGGTGTCCTGTCTACTTGCCCACCTCCCTTTCAGTAAAGAAGGATGGAAATGAAAGTTCTCGGTTAAGATAGCTGCTGTTCTCACGGCCTCACAAGAAGAAAACATTTTTTGAGTACTACTTCCCTGGAAAAGAGCATTCTGCAATTTTGTCTTAAAAAGCACGGTTTAGCCCACTTGATATCCTGGAGCCTGGAAGTGATTGAGGCTTGGCAGCTCCCAAGAAAAACCTGGAATTCGGATGTACTGACTTCTCCCTCAATCCAGCCTCCTGTCGGTTGCTGACCTAAGACCTGATTCACCAAAGGTCTGTTTATTCAGTGCAAACATTTCTGGATTTGTTTTTAATAACTACAGCTGTTTCTGCTGGGGGATTTCCTCAACGATTACACCCCCCATGTACCTAAGGAGCCGCGTAGCAGAATGTCTACACACACTGCCGCAGGACTAAGCTGGAGGTAGCGGATCGGGGAGAGCAGCCGGGGCAGGAGCACATCCACGCAGCCTTTGCATCGCTGTGAATGCAGTTTGATGTGAGTCCACCAGGGATTCTGCCACGCGCAAACCCTGTGGTTACACATCATCCTTCAACTGCACAACCGTAGGTACTCAGGGCGAGATGGCCTGCTCTGCGCTGCGGCCACCTCTCAGCTACAGCTCGCTGTCTGCTGTCTGCTGCCTAAACTGAAGAGGGATGAAAATATATACGTCTTGGTTTCTTAAATACTCCCTCTTTTCAAGCACCTCTGCAGAGCCAGACAGATATTGCTCTCCAGGAAAACAAAGCTCCTCAGGAATGATTTATTTGCATAGTGCTGTTGTTGTTATAGATTTTAAGATTGTATTTACTTTATTAGATCAATCAAGGTAAGGCCGCATTACATTACACTAAATTAGACCAACACACCTGACCTCTAGGTATACAAGTCCCTAAAGATGCAATACAGCCCACAAGAGAAATCTGCTTGCTTACTTCTCACGGTGCCTTTTCCATCTTTACTGCGGGCTCCTCCTTCATCAAATTTTGGGTTGTTGACCATGTTGTGCACTCCAAGAACAGCTAAAATGTGTAAATACCAGCAACAGGATACAATGTTAAACAAAGACTGCATAGAAAAATCTGCTATAAATTCTACTTTAGTTCCCCAAACAAAACCCCCTTTATAAAATGTTAACTCTGAGTCATGCTTGCTTGTAGGGAGAGTCTTTAGGGGTCTAAATCCTGGAGATACTGACATTTTTAATATAGGTGTTTGAACAACTGAACCAATGTAGTATGCATATCACAGAAGTGCCTGCTGGAAGGAACGGCTGCAGGTCATCTTGTCCAGCCTCCCTCTCAAGCAGGAGTGTTGCCAACATTAACCAGGTCAGCCATGGCTTTGGTCAGCTGGATCCTGAAAACATACAGGGATGGAAATGCCACAGTCTCTTGGGGTGACTTGTTTCAGTGCTACACTCCTAAACGCTTTTTCCCTAATATACAACCTGAACCTCTTACTGTTCTTTGTTGTATTGTTTGGTATACTTGAGAAGAATTTGACTGTACATGTGGTTACCTTAATAAATTGGCATTCACACAGGGGTTTCTTATAGAAGCATATGGATGCTAATGTGCTTGGGGGAAAAAAGGTATTCCAGGACTTCAGAATAAACAGTGAGGATATAAACTGTTACAAGAGCAATGACAAGAGAAACCAAAACTTCATAAAAGAAGCTGCAGAGGTACCTTTTGTGCAAATCAACTTCCATCGTGTCGGAGAACAAATTGTGCTGTGTTTGCTGATACTTGGCCCATAAATTATCTAATTGGACTTTATTCTATAGGATCACGTACTAATTAAAAGTTGTTAACTTGATGTAGATTCTTACTTCTAGCATCAGTTTTCTTATTATGGAAAATACTCTGTTCTTTAAGCAAATGACTCTTTAGCTGCTGTTACAGATTATTTTCAGAACTTTGGGCAGTAGGTGTGCTACTCACTGTTTTTCATTACACTTCGATACCTACAAATTCTGTCCCGAATGGCTGGATACTGGCCAGAGGTGAGCAAAACTTGGAACCTCATTCCATGAACTTCAGATTTCCTTAGAAGTGCCAGTTGCATTGTAATCCTGTGACACCCCACATTTCAGTCAGAGTCAAGACTAATGTATATAGAAAAAGGTGGTGCAGCCAAGAATTACAGAAGATAGTGGGAAGATCATATCCTTCAATAGGACAGTAAGGTAGCTACAAGAGTTTTGAGTTCACTGTTGATCTAACCCAGATGCAGATTAATCTAATATGCTGAAATATTTCATTTAGATTCTGCTAACAAAAACAAAAAAAAAGTCAATACAGTTTGAATTCTCCCACCAAAATTTTTGTATTGACTAGGGCACAAAAGAGTAGATGGATGTCAGAGAGCCCAGGGAAGGATAGGATCTGCTCTGAACTGGGTGAACATGCAGGTGGTGTCAGTGGTTCCACAGGGAGGTCTCAACACTAGGTTGAGCAGGGTTTTAGGACGATGACCCACTGACATTAATCTCACCAGCCCTGGCTGGTTTGCTTCTTCCCAGATTAGGGATTCAGATGATCTACTAGCATAAACACATGACATAGCCATGATATTAACTGCTTGACAGTCCCAGGCAGCTCAAGAACTACTGATTAGCCTTTGTTATGCTGTAGGTTCAAATGTTATTTGTGCAAGTGCATACATTTCAAAACTATTTCCTTTGTGCACACTCTAGAAGATGAGGTTATACTCTGGATTCAAAGAATTAGAAGTAGTGAAGATACCCAGGTCTAACCAGCTGGCAACAAATTTTATGGCTCAAGGGGTTAGATTCCAGATTTCCTCGTGGATGCAGGATCTTCGTCCACTGTACTCTGTAGCAAGTTCATCCTGCCATTTGGGACGTCAGAGCTGAGAGGAGGTAGCCATAGTACGCTACAAACAGCGTGGATGCAGTAAGATCAATGGTCTCCGCTACAATGCAAACACCCCAGCCTGCAATACCATCTACCCTTCCTTTCCCCAAATCCTACTAGCAAGTTCACCTTCTCCCCTTGCCTGCCACATCAGTCATAAGCAGATGAGGGAAGTCTAAAATGCAGCAGGTATCGAGTCACGCTTGAAGTCCTCATGGGCAACACGTGGCCCACAGGTAGGCCACCAGTCTGTACAGTGAAACAGCAGGTACTTGAGAGATGATCATGAGACACTCCTGGGGACAGGTCCAGGCAGACAAGGACTGGGTGTGTAGGGGGATCATATCTATACGGTATCTAACCTGCAAGGTCATAGAGCTCAGTATCTGAAGCGCTGGCCAGGGCTTCTTCTAGTTCCGGATCCAGGGTCACTTTCTCTTCTGTACGGGTTTCTATGGGTTTTTCTTTAGGGATAAATATTTTTCCTATGAGAAGAAAAAAGCCATAGTAAGCAATGAATTATTGGAACAACTCCTCTGCCTCCCGGCAGTGGGGGGAAATAGGTCTGTGACAGTGGGACTGCTTGGAAACATTAAGTGCATGTTTTCCTCTTTCTTTCTTGATGCTATCCTCCATACTAGGATCTTAACAGAGTTTAAAAATAAAAGGTGCAGACTTCTGCTCTGTGTTGGTGATTTTTAATGTGGTGATAAATTTCCTAACACTTCCCCAGGAGCAGTCACAGCTAAAATTCTTCTGAAGTTCCTGTGGCCTTAAATAGGCAGAATCAGGTCTATACAAAAAGCCTGCAGAAATTTCATCCTTTCATTTAAATGAGGTACCAGAAGCAGTTAAAACCATCCTACTGCAAGAACCTCTCAATTTACCAAATTCCATAAAAGAGCCTGAGAGCTCAGCAAACCTGTTCTCTTCTGGTCAGCCTTTCCATGAGCATTTCCCCTCTGTGTCTCCTGATGATTGTTCACATAAATAGCCTTATCCTGATCATCTGTGCAGGCCAGATGTTCCCCAAGAAAGAGTCCTGGCCTGTTTGTCCCTCCTTGTATACTGCTGTTACACTGGGGTTAGCAGGTGTGTGTTTCCACGCGATACTCCCCGAGGCCTTCCGCTGGAATGAGCAAACTGCAGGATAAATCCAGGAACAACACAAAAAGCCCCACTACTCCTTTAGCCTGCTATTACAGTTGACCTCAGCAGTGTGGTGTTTTGACTGCAAATGCTTGGAGCAAGAGCCTTTAAATCAGAGCTGGGGCTGCACGTCAGTCACCAGCGCTGCTGGGGCTTTTCTCCCACGCGTCCCTTTGCTGTACCAAACCCACGCCGTCAGTAATACATTAGATGATGCCACATGCAACAGACGGTGTCGTTGCTCCAGTAACTCTGTGAATTCCCATGTTCTACTGTCTTCTGCAGAATAGTTCCCCTCACCTTGTCCCTAACACCTGCTTCTCAAGCAGGCTTTAGTTAATCCCATTGTAAGGAAGCTGCGATGATCTTTAGATGCAGGTGGCTTTGGCCCACTGTCAACTTTAAATTGTCTTTTTGTGCAGTTTTGTACGCTCTAGATGTAATGCTGGAAGCATCCTGTGGCTCTCTGAAATGTCTCTAATATTTTAACTGTATTAGTGAGATTAGTTTGTTAGCATGAATAAATGCAGTTCTGATATTTAGTGTTGAATTACAGATGCTTTGCCTCTGTTTTTTCAACACTGACATAATTTTGTGGCTTAATTTTTCCTCATTATGGTCCAAAGTATGATTTTCATGTACATAATATTACCCAACTCATTTATCTCTTTCATATAAGTTTGTCTACAGCAATTTCTATACTCTCAGCTTCCATGACTGAGGCTACTGAATAAGCCCAGAAAAAAATTTTAATGGAAATTTCTGAAACTCTGGCAAGGTTTATTGAGGCAAGATTCGAATGATTTACCCTAGAGATACTCGTACTAAGGCTAAATAATTTCTGAGTACAAAACTGGACAGAAGAAAGACAAAGTAGTATCATATTATGATTCATATGTCAAGCCTTTGTGGGCCAAAGGTAAGAATAATTGTCACTGTCACCACACACTGGGTGACATGAATCAGAGTGCACCATCTCAGTATCATCAAACAAAAGTCAGATGGAAATCTGGGCTAGAAATGCTCTCTGAGTATAGGTTAGTCATGCTCTCCAGACTTCCTAACAGCACAGGTGTTAAGGTTTCAGACTGTCTCTTTAGGACCACCTACTCTGAAGTGCTGGATGGTGGCTTCCAGACACCACTGACCAAGACTTGACTTGATGCCAGCTTGACTGATAAGGATAACACATAAGGAAAAAATGTCATGACTATGTTGGAAGCATTAAGACCAAAATTAATCAGAATATCTGAGTAAACACTCGCTAGTGAGCAATACTGTTCATGACATATTTTCCTTTCAGATCACTGGTGATTCCACATGAGTTTCAAGTAATCAGTAGGTCGTTTGAGATCCCGAGGGAATCCTACTTATCTTTAATCCTGACTGATAATACGATCCCCTAACAGCTATATTCCACAGAGCCATAGCTCGCACGAAACATCTCCAGCAGGCGATACGTGGCTCTTCACAGACCCACACCCCAGCCAGAAGTCTGTACTTTCACATATAACATTGTAAGGGGACACAGGACCTCAAGTCTTGCGTAGACTCGACATGATCTGTATTACAGTTCATCCTCCTCTATGGACTTTGGATGTGGGGAGGCCAAGTATCTTGTGTAGCAAGAATCCAAGGGTAATGGAAACCAGTACTGGCTTATACTTTTTCCATGCAGTCCACATATATAGTAATACAATTTTTAAGCATTTGTTTCAGGCATATGTAATTCTTGGATGGCAGCCCAAATCTTTTTAAATGTGTATATGACTCCCAATGATAGTTTCATTTAAAACATTCTTGGCAAATGTTTTAGAAAAAAAATTCTATTACTGGTTATATGAAATATTTAAAGGAGCAAGGTTCATGTTAAAGATGGTAATATATATCTTTAATATACGTGGGCCTTGCTGGCATCCAGTGGTGTGTTAAAAATACTCTCTTTTCTGCTATCTCGATAAGAACATTCTTTGGCATTATCCCACTGTGAAGAGATGCTCTCACATGGCAGATGGAGGTTAGAAGAACTTACGCATTTAGCACATTATTAGGAATTCACTACCTGTCCACCGACAGTAAAACTGTGTGTCTGTGCTTATAGATGGCTGTCAACAAGTTTTCCTTCATTATTTTAAGGACAGAGTTTAAAGATCCAAGAGGTCCCTCCTAGTCCCCCATCTGTATGTTGTAAATTCATTATATAGTGCCACCATGGAATTCACTGAGAAAAATAAAATACGGATTGTGGTTTGCTTGTTTCAACGGTCCAGCTTAGATTTAAAATTTATTATTTGGAAGAAGCCACAGAAGAATAGTGACGTTTTATTATTTTAAAGTGAGATTTATGAAGGAAGGCTGCTGCTCTTGGTGTTCTTTATATTCACACTGTATCTTAGAAGGTACTTGATTATAACATCGTGTGGTATGATTAATGGTGGCCGTGTTACTTTTTGCCTCCAGAATATACTAATGTTCTATGCTAAGTCTTAATAGCAGTAGCTTATCCTTCTACCAATGAAAAACAGAGCGACAGAAGTTGTTTGTCCATATCATACTTGAGCTATATCAGTGTTAACAACAGTAAGATAACCACGTTTGTGTACAATAGTAATATATTATTGTGTTTAACTGCAAAACAAAATTCAATTCCTGTTTTTAAAAACAAAGTAAGCATTAAAATGTAATTTTATTTTTACATATGCATAGAAACCCAAATTCAAAGTGTCTTTTTTTTTTTTTTCCCAACATGAAACTTTAAGCAGAAAGCAATGCAATTCTCCCCTTCTTTCTGTCAAACTGGGAAAAGGGCCTGGGGTGACCTGGATGACGACCCATGGGACTTTCTGACTGTAAGTGCTGTGAGTAGTGATTTGTCCTGGCTCAGTCTAACGACAGACCTGTACCTTTTCACACACTGCAAAACTCCTATTCAAACTGAAATATGATACGGTTCATCTTTGACTCAAAAGAGGCTCAGGGGAAAAAAAATCCCTTGAAACCCAGGGAAGAAGGATTCAGTAAAATAGACTACAAAGGCACATAGAAATGTAGAGAGATAAAAGGAAAACAAATTCTATGAGAAAAAGAAATACCCTGGGTACCGTCATAAAACCATGAACTAATTATGCCACTTGGTTTCAGCAAGCTCTGATTCCCTGCATTACGCAAATGCCCCCACTAAAGCAATGTCAAAGTAAAGCAAGGAAATGGGATGTACCCCTAACGCCATCTCCTTATACAAGAGTAGTTAACTGCCTAACCACATATGCGCATCCATAGGAAATGCATTAATTGAGTAGGGAACTATTTCAAGTGTATTTTTCTGACATAAATTTGTTTGTTTATTGTTGGGGGAGGATTTTAATAGCATAGTTGCTAGGATTTTACTAGTGCAGGCAAAACCAGCACACCAATCTCACAAACGTTTTGAGGATTCCATCTTCATTTATAGTTTACAGCGTTTGGAATGTAATTTCTAGTGTGTCTTCTCTCTGTCTTCCTTCTTTTGTCATTAGACTTTTGTGAATAAATATAAATTGCCACTACTTTTATTTAGTATATATACTTAGTATTTCTTCCCACCTTGTAGAAGTCAAAATTGTACAAGCCAAAACTCAACAAAGCAGAGAGCAATGGGAAATAAACCCATTTATTCTGGCTGTAAAAATGTCCTTTTATTTAAAATCAGTTTTATCAAGGATAGTTACTTAATTTTATAATACAAATGCATTTTTGCCATAATTGTAGAAGAACAATGTTCTTTCTTTTCCTGTGAACTGTAGTTCATATTACTGTATTTCAATAAAATATCTGGTTGCACCTATTACTTCTTACTTTTCAGTGAATCACTGACTACAGCAAGTGCCTGTTTATTCTCAATTGCAAAATGCTACACTGACCTTAGAAGTGAAATTCAATAATCTTGGAAATCTGCCTTGCATAAATCACAGGCACCTGATTCACTTTTTCCATTTTGCACTACTCTCTTCTTTTGAAGCTTACTTAAACTCCTCTGCGGAGTTCTATGAAAATGGAGCTAAATTCCTGCCAGGAGGAAATCTGTAGGATGAAGAAGAAAACAGGCCAAGTTCAAATAAGTGTGAGGCTGAAAGCTAGTAGTAATTAAAATGCAGTATCATAATTGCTGCTGTACTGTTACTCTTGGATTAGTGTCTGCATACCCTATACCTAAAAAATTACGATAATGGAATAGGAAGGTTGCAAAGTTAAGCTTTCCAGTTATTAATTCCACAGTGCATACATACAAAGAGCGAACCTGAACTGCAGCAGCATCTTTGGTCGGCGTGCTGTGATTCTGCCACCTTAGTGATAACCTTTGAAGATTTCTTCTGAAAAGCATACTTTTTCAAATAAAAATAAACAAAAGCCAGCCTATGATCTTTAAAATAGAAGGAAGCCCCGAATTTCACCAGACCCTCACGTGGATTATCACAACAGTTAGGACCCCTGTAGTCCTACAGCTGTCCCCTGGATTACCCCCTGGGTTAACCTGCTTCACCAGCAGCAGCAGGAGGCTCGCTCTTCTGTCTGATGAGGAGCAGTAGCAGGGGAGGAAGAGATGCAAGCTCTGCTGCTGGGCTTCAGGTTCTCAGGGACAGCAAAGAACCCGGAAACTTAGGCAAAGCTAGATGCCACACTAGTTATGTTCCTCTCTGGCCACTTTTCTGCCATCTCATCTATCCTACTTCTCTGTTCCTTTCCCCACTGCCCCCTGTGCCTTCCTCATCCCCTGTATCTCCTGGCTCTGCTCATCTTTGAATCCTGACCCCTTCCCACCACCTCCTTTCCCTCTCTTCCTTTCCACTGCTCTCTTCTACTACAACTCCTTTCCCCAGAGCTGCCACATCTAGTCCTTCATCCTCTGCATATATCCACACAGCTCCTCAAAAACCAGTCCCTCCACTTCTCTGCCCGAACCTCTCTGCTGGCCGTTCACTCTTTTTTTCTCCTGTACAGTGCCCTTGCAAAGTGAGGGGAACGCTGTCAGAGCAGGAAAGAGTCTCCCTGCCCTGGTTCTGGTGTAACAGTGGCCTCTCAGATGAGCAATTTCCAAGAGCATCCAGCACAGCCCACGCACCCTCCAGCCGGCCACGCCAGGTCTCTCTGGGCGCTGCGAGGCTGTCTGCACATGCAGGCAGAACCTCTGAGGACACGACCAATACTCACTGCAGGGGGGATGTTTGGAGAACACTATAAAAAACAGGATGTACAAGAAAGTATAATATTTTGAAGATGCCAAATTCAAGTGTATTTCCCTAGGGACTGCAAAAGGCATACATTTCAAGTCTCCTCTTCAAAGCATGGAGGCACTGCAGCTCATAAAAAAAACAGCTGGAAAAATTTACTTTAGATGGCTAAAACAATGTGTTTTCTCCTAATCTTCTTCTTGGAAACAGCTGAGCCCTTTTTGCTGACACTTTCCAAAAATTCAGCTCAAGGCAGACTCTCAGCATGGGAAATTTCAGTGTGAACTGTGTGAGTTTGGCAAAGTCATGAGCCGCTAAAACAGGGTCTTACAAAAGCAAGCAGTGAAAGGCACTGGCTAGAGGCACTACTGTCAGCAACTGCAGCCGTCTCAATGCTTTAAGAAACAAACATCGGTTCCGAATTTAAGACTTGAACAGGAAGAAGGTGGCAAAATTTTAAACAAACTGTTTCAGCGTTGGGGGTGAAAAGACTGCTTTTTTCAATCCAAGAAACAGTCCGTGCCTCTAAACTAAGCCCTAACTTTTTTACACAGACTCTGTTAGAGAAACTGGAATTGGAACTCATTAGCATCTACCCTAATACTCTGACCTTCTGAAAATGACTGTCGTTATTACTAGCGCTGCGTATTGGTACTCTGCTTGGCAGAGCACAACATGCAAGATAGATGGTCTCTGCCAGAGCAACTGTAAACAGCAGCTTGACCAAAAGTTCTCTGGTTTAATCACCCTTATTTTCTTTCTTTTCCTTTCTATCAGTTGGCTAAAAATGTTAGCATTTAATCACATACAAGTGTGTTCCCCTTCCCCTTCCAGCCACAAATAATAATAGCCCAATCCACTGGAGTTCTTCCATGACTTTGATGAGAACTGAATCAGATCCAAGACGAAATGGTTTGGCAAGGAGCGGAAGACCTTGTAGAAAACAGGGATAGTGGTGAAGGGTTGAAGCAGCAATCCTTAGAGTATTTACAAATGGCACAGCCAACTTTTCCTATCTTATGATATTTTACAACAACAGAACTTTTTTCAATTGTGTTTCATTAATATCGTGTACTTGAGAACCACTGCAAAAAGGAGAAATGGAAATGTTCATAGTTTATGTTTGTATTACAGTAGGACTCAGATTTTAACTGAGATCAGGTGTACGTACCGCATTCAGTACGAGAGAACACGCACCATCGACATTGCTCTTCACTACGTTGTACCTGCACTGCCCGTTACTTTCTCGACCTTTTCTTTTTATTTCTGGATCTTTTATGAACTTGAAAATGATACAGAAAAGGCTTCACAGTGAGCGAAGTCTGATCACCAGCTGTTCCAGCTACATGTGTTAAATGCGATGGGTCAGTCTAAGTAACTTCTGTAGTTCATCAGGTTCTAAGTAAGGATTTCTAGAGTATCTATCCTAAGTAGGAACTAATCCAAAAATGCATAAAATAAACACTTACAAACTGCCAATCACTATGGTTACAACCATCAGCCCTAACTCCCTATTACCTCACTGCTCGTTAATAACGAACCCGCTATTTGTGGGAATGGCTGGTTAAGAGCTGTGTTGCACAAAGTTCCTGAAAGCCACCAGGTCGTTTGCGTACCACAACGGGAGCAAACACTCACCATGGGGACGTCCAGATGAAGTACCCACCCCGACTTGTGTTAGGGAGGATGCAGGGTAAAGCGGTCTGAAAAAATTGGGTACGTGCCTCTGGCTGTGACTGTCCTGGCCCGGGTTCAGCGCAAAAATTGGGGTTTCACTGAAATTTGAGACCTATCCTATACAGGCTTAAGTCCTCCTTTTTGTACAGCAATTAACATAGTACGTTAACAAGCTGAAATACAGCAGCAGGTCAAACCCCTAATGCATGCCATACACTTGGTTGTTTTTGCCAACATTTCCAACCTCTCAAAACCACAACTGCAATCAAAACCAAGGCAACTCCGTGCACAACCAGCCCCCCATCTCGAGCTCGCATCTAACACTTGCTGTGTTTTAACCACTCTGAATATCCCCGTCAGCTCTGGAATTTGTCTTGGCTTGTTTTCTAGCACAATCAAAACCCGATGGTTGTGTTCAGCGTATGGAGACCAACATAGGCAACTGAGTTCTGTCCTTCAGCAGCTGTTCAGTATTCCTTCTTAGTCAAGAACTCTCCAATAAAACATTAACACAAAAAAAGAGAGGCTGAGACACTAGATAAACAGTAATGATGTATCACAGACTGTTCTGGAGGGAAGATATTTTAAACGCCTCCTTCTTTTCAGCTCATCACTGAATTTTCAAGTCAGTCTCAGCTTTGCACAACAAACACAGGAACTGGTAGAAATGCCACTTAACATTTGGTAGAAGCATCCCACTCCCAAATTTGAAAAAATAAATGTTTTCCCAGTGGCAGAAAAATATCCAAGTACAAAACAGTGCCAAAAGCTTAACCAACACTTGACGTATTCTAATCCTACTGACACACAAATATTCTCAGGTGGCAAATAGTGCCAATAGGTACGTTGACATCAACACCTCTCGTTTCTAATTATACATAACTCGATCCGTTTTGGAGCTGCCCCAGAACTTAATTTTTAACTATCAGAATTAGTGTAAAATTAACTGGGGACTATTCACAGTATGGCTACATAATAGCGCTGCTATAAGGTAAATAAATCATTTAACAGGCATCTATATACTATAATCACATAAATATTTATCAATCTGTAAATACACCTTAGAGGCCAGCAACATGGTCTCTCTCATAACAGCATAAGCTTTTCCTCTAGAGATATTCTTCTTTAGTTTCTTTCAGGACACATTTTAGAAATGTAAATTATTTTTCCTGAACTAATTACCAAGCTTTGGAAGAATACTAATTATCCTCTAATTAAAGTGACTTTAAATCTAGCACGTGGCATCATATCTTGGAAATGTCTTTGCAGGATTGCTTTATTTCCTCGCACAGAAAATATCTTAGTATAAATGAAAATTAAGTCTTTAATATTTTAATACAGTCATTCTGTTATTGCCTCTTCAATCGAGTTTGTCAAACTAAGTAAGTTACAAGCCGCAGTTACAAGCACGGATTCTAAGATCGCAGCCAGCCACGCATGGCCTTTACGTGACATTCATCAAGTTTCACCAGATTCACCCAATTAGCAGAATTATCATACAATTCATAGGAAGGTTTCAGCACATTTGGCAGATGGAGGTTCAATCTTATGTTTTATAAGGCTCAGATTTTGCACTTTGCAGTGCAAAGCAAGGGGGAAGGGGAACAAAAAAAGGAGACAGAGAAGCCCAGTGTTGACGTCTTACTGTAGGACCCCTCCTGCCAAGTTGGGGGCAGAAGAGAGACACAAGTACCAGTATGGGATCAAGCTCAAAATAAACAGATTCTTTCTCAAAACCAGTTCCCGTAAAGCAGCAGAAAGATGACGGCATGCTGTTCATCCAGTTCTCAATTGTCAAGGTCCTCACCAGGTGTAAAAATCTCAGATTAATTCAGTTACTTCTAACATTAACAAAGAAACAAAGGGTATTTTCGTGGCATTTGGCCTTGGATTTCAAAGAAAATTTAGTAGAATTCTTTGTGTTTAGATTATAATTGTAGAATGACTGCAGAAATCACAGAACACGTCGTTGTTTTCATTTGACTTAATCTGCTAAAGCCGATACTGAAGAATTTGTCAGGAACTGGTGTTGTACAAGGAACAGGAGAAATTAAGGGAATAATTCCCTTAGCCTAAAACACTGTCACACTTGTAATTGTGGTAATTCTTGAAAGTGTAATTTTGAAGTAAGTGATCACAGTGAATCAAAAAGAAATTAAGAATAGCTTTAAATGCTAACGTGGCCGAATTCGCTCTGTGCTGAGGGACAAGTGACACGTGTGGTTATGTGTGTTTGTAAAGCAGTGGTATTCCCACACCAGAGACACCAGGAACTCATAAGCAGCACTAATAAGCACTTTAAGGGCACCTGGAAGCAAACGTAAGAATCATACTGCTTTAGCTTTTTTACTGCATCGACAGAAAACTGAAATAGAATAAACAGGCCAGTAAGTCCAGTAACACTGCCAGGGACAATACAGGGAGTAGTTTTGTGCAGCTCGAGTGCCAGTCCTATGGGTACGTGCCATTCCACGCATCGCTGGGTTTCTGTGTACTTACGTTTCAGGCACACTTGGAGATGCAGACGTGACTGTAGTGCCAAATGCAAAGTCCTAGCCCTAAGTCACTAAATATCGGTAAGGTGAGACCTGACAGACGGTGTTGGTATAAATATGCAGAGCCCTGCAAGCGGTAACCTGTACTGCTCTAACACAGCAGCGCGAGGGAGGCTGGGAACAATGGGTAATAAATCCATGCTACAATAAACCATCTCCTTTCTGTGCGTATGCGCTTGATCACTCCCGCTACCGGCAGGATCACTGCAGTGTCACCGCATTTCGGTGGGCTCAGAGCCAACCCTGTGAGCAGCGCTGAGCGCACGTTACGAGGGAGGAAAAGGTAGGTTGAAGAATACACTGCATGATGAAACAACACATCAGTCACATCTACCTGAAAAACATCTCATTTGTCTAAAACCATTGTTTCAAAGACTGAGAACGTAATGTAATCATAGTAACAACTACTGGCCTGCAAATAACATTTTACATCTTTGGTAATGATACATAAAGTAAAAACCGCTGCCTTTGACGCTCCTGAAATACCTGCTTTCCCTTACACAGGTCCCAGTGAAATAATGGCAAGTTTATTCGATGGCCAGAAATGGACCCAGGCACAGTAAGTTCCTTCTTGAATGAAGGGGTGGCCTGAGGCAGGCATTTTTATCCACTGCATGTAAATGAGGAAAAGGAGATAATGGTGCTAAAGGAACCTTGTTTGCTTAAAAATATGACTGTTCCTGCCCTAAGGTTGTCCTACCAATGTTTGGATTACTAGAATTACATTTTCCTCTTTCTTCCTGTTTTTTTCTGTAGCTGTAGGACAAAGGGAAGCAGAGAGACTGTCTGCATGAATAGCATTGCCAGATGTGCTAGTAAACAAGTGGAAAAATACTTATTTTTTGGAAGCGTAATCCCTGAGCTATTACTTCAGCAATTGTAGGCAATCCTTACTTAGAAAGGCATTTAAGACGTTTCCTCTGACACGTCTCCCCCACTACGGTACCCTCGCGTGGGCCTAATGCGTAAGGTGGGAACAGTCTCGGTGAGGTTAGCGAGGCCACTTTGTCCACTGTTCCCGTACCCACCACCGGGACTGGCTGAACGTGTAATGACAACTCCAGAGCCGCAAGGCAGATGGCCGCTTCATCCCCTGCTACAGCAGCTCTCCACCTCAGCCCTGTGCCTCACCCTGCACCGTACGCGCCTCCACCTCTTTCGTACCACGCGTTCCACAGGAAGGCCAGGCGGCGGAGGGTGCCCGTGCCCAGCCAGTCCATTACTCCACACCGACACGCAGACGGACAGTACCTTTCTTTTCCCCGGTAAACGGCACAAAGTCCTCTCTGTCTTTGTGCTCAAGTGCTTGCTTCTCCAAGTACGAGAGCAGGCGCTCTCTGTCGAAAGGGCCCGTGGCAGGTTTAGTGGTCTGGTCCTTTTGCCGAAATCCGGCTGGAAGCAAGGCGTTCTGTGAAAGAGAGGGAGCGTGGAAAGGAAATGAGGCCGCGTCACACAGCGTTCCAAGCCTCATTTCAGTGCTGGTTTGTAAGTGAAACCATTCTTTGCGTGTTACTTCACATAATGCTCTTTGGTGACAGCAATAACACACATCGCCTAAATGTAACCACTGAAACTGTATTTCCCAGCTTCTTGACTGTACCACTATTCCTATTTTATTAACCATATTTACAAAGAACTGAGCAAGATCAGGGCCCTCTGTGTTCCAAGTACTATACCCACAGTTTGCAGTCCAGCTAAATAGACCAGGGTAAGTTTTCTATACATTTTCTTCTCTTCATTTGCTCTTTTTCCTCCCCATTTTTCTCTCTCTCTTTTCGTTTTTCAGAAATTCCTTTCATTCTAACGCAGATGTCTCTTGGGCTTCAGAAACGAATGGCACGCATCAAAAGTAATTGGTGAATTATGGGGACTTCACCTATTTAGAGTACGCAGGAAGCAAGCGGACGAAGCCCCACTTTAGACATGTAGCTGTGTGACCATGTGATTGCATCTGCATCCCATAATATAGAACGATGCATAAGGCCCCCACATTTCAGCCCAGGGAATCCTAGAAAGGAATACAGGTACATGGACTTTGCAGTGTGTGTGGCCTGTTTTGAGGGGAGTTTCTTTATATTCTGTGTCTCTATTTCAGATGCCAGATACCTGAAAATACCAGCAAAGGCACTGTGGAAGTGGTGGTAGTGATGGCATGGCAAGCGGCAGCAGGGAGGGAGAGAACAGGAAAGCCCACCCTTAATTTCCAGATAAATTTGTGCTATAAAACTAGAAGCTTTAATTTATTGTGATTTTTCAAATGTATGTTGTCTCCAGAGTAAACCGATTTTACCTGCCAGTTCTCAAACTCCTACATCAGTTTGGAAGCTTTTGGGGTAGGTACAGTCAGAATTTCCAACCAGCTTGTGACCGTAACCTCGCTATTGTAGGACCAAGTGGTTCCCAGGCCAGAGATCTTTAAATTCTTTGTGAGTGTCTTCAAGTATCCAAATTATCCTTGCTCTCTAGAAATTGTGTAGCTGAATCTTATTTTTCTTAATCATGCCTAAATATATTCTCTTCAGCTAAAAATATCTGTGCTGAATGACAGAGCCAGCAGAATTCAGGAGTTCAAAAGATCTGATGTTCACAGCTACACGTTATGTTTGTTTGTTTACTGGTGTGCTCCGAAATAGCAGCCATAAAAAGCTCCTCATCGTGCTGCACTGTACAAACATGATTAAAGATTTAGATTGCAGACAAGCTCGTGTCTAAATAGACAAGGGATAGAGAAAGGGTACAGTGACTTGTACACAAGCAAGCAGCACATCACAGCAGGAATCAACCCAAAATGTCCCTAGCTGAGCTGCTCATCCTTTAGGGAACGCTGCCTCTACTCTAACAGAATACAAATATAAAATGCTGCTGTATGTGGCATTTATAATAGGCAGCTTCTGAAGTATGATCCCTCCGGCCCCCGTTACTAACCTCAGGATCAAGGTCATCAAGAACATGCTCTAGCTGTTTCAGTTCATCCTCTGAGAGTTTGCTGAGTATTTCATCTTCATTGATATTTTTATATTTCTCCAACTCTTTTCGGAAGGGCAGAGACATGGCTCCTGCTGCACTGCTCCCCTGATGCTGCTCTGCAAGATGTCAACCATCCAGGAGCACCAAGCTTCTCGCTGCTTTGTTCCCTGTTAACAATAAAGCATTAGGAGTATCTCCACTTAGCTGATACGGTCCTACAGAGCCCTCATGCTGAGAGTCACATTTACACTTTGTAAAGGAAAACAAAGCAGCAAGATGTCCTGGCTGGGCGGAGGGGGTGTGGGAAGCGCTGGGGCTGCCTGTGCAGCCGTCACGGAGGAGAGGCAAGGAAGGGTACGGTGTGCTCAGGAACCTCATGGATGCAGTGGAAAAGAGAAGCTTTCAGACAGATAAGAAAAAACATTGGGAACTTACGCTTTTCCATAGAGATAAATCTGTTTTATTTAATTTGCTTAGAAACAGCAGTATCTGCTTGTTCTTTTGGCTAAAGGCAGAGGAAAGTGGTAGAGTCACAGAAAAAAGCCCAGTCCAGCACTGACAAACACGAAACAAAACGTTATGCCTTGAGGTATTCTATCTTATTCCAGCTTTGCCGATGGCTGAAAGCTTACCCGCATCGTCTTGGCCGGTATTTTGGTTTGTTCTGGTTACCTAAGCAGCTTTAAGGTATGCTGGTTGGTAGTCTTATTTCAAATCTTTCGGCTACAAATGATAGCACTTATCATCAAAACAATCCTTGCAGTGGGGACATGCTACTTGTAGCTCAAAAGATCATCTGTAAATCAGTCTGCTGCATGAGGCACCTGCAGGCATTCAAAACATGGTCATGAAAAAAATACGGACTTAGTATTTCAGAAACTCTTTAAGTTTTAAAACTTGAATGTGGTTCCTTGTTAGATGATCACAACTGATCAGGAATGAGAAAGTGTCATTCGCATGGCCCCAGTAGTCACTGTCATATCATTTGTCATCCAATGAGGGACTCTCTGTCTTTACTTGCTCTTTTTTTCTGGTCCAGAACCAATTCTAGAACCAGAGTCTGCCTGTAAATGGATGGAGTGAGAGGGCATTAATGTGTGATCAGAAACAGCATTACCTGGGGACTCTGCAGGGCCTCTCGAGCCTGCCCAGTTTCCCACCCAGCACCAGAGCGCTCTGAATTATAAGCTAGCTGTGCAGTTTTACAGCTCAGTTTTTGCATTCACAAATTTCAGAGTTTAGGCTGATATAAAAACCAGCCAACTGGCACATCTGCCTTATCCATCAACCAGAACTGTGACTTCCTTTGGCCAGGTCCGTAGTTCTCATAAGCTAACAAAATCCATGCGAGTTCTGTCATTCTTCATATAAGCTGGAAGCCTGATTTTTATTTTTCTTTTATTCAAAATCCAAATGAAAATGTTACATTTACTTAAGAGTTTTGCTGTTAAAATACTAAATACTAAAACATATCTCATTTTTGTATTTATCAGTAAGACTAGAAATCAGCAACCTATAGAAAAGGAAGAGAATAATGAGTAGAATTACAAATTTGAAATATCTGGAATTCAGCGAATGCTGCAAGGCATGATAAGCCTTTTTTTATAAAGATAAGATGTTCTGGCAAAAAAAAGTCCAAAAGAGCTGATGTTTTTGTGTACTTGGCAGGTAAAGAGAACACTAGTTCTAAAAACATTTAGTTGATACAATGTTACCAAAACAACTTGTTAAATAATGAAAACGTTTTATTTAAAAGTGATACGTATATTTGTTCAAACTGTAAAAACAAATTTAGCTGCAGTACAACATTTCTGTACTAAGGCATCAGGCACCTTCGCTAAGTTTCTTTGGATAAACAGATTAAACACATAACATTTCAGCTTGCAGTCATTAACGGGGCTGAAAAATTTCCTTGAGTGGATTAGAGCTTTCAAAAACTCTTATTTAACCATTTAAATGGTTATTTTATTAGCGTTTAATCGCATACCTGGAAAAGAGAAATGTAATCCCAAGGTTCAGTTAATTAAATATTGTTGGAAAAGTAACTAGTAGGAGCACACAACGGTTCGCCTGGCTGAGGTTCAGCACTTCTGTTGTGCAGGGCGGCTGGGAGCAGAACCTCCCCCTCGGATATACAGCGTGGCACGATTCCCACCAGGGAACACAGCTAAGAACTGTTTTACTGGGATCAGCGAGCCCATGGAGGTAATGGTGCTTGTGAAAAGGTTTGCGAAGTTGAATCCAGGTGCCAGTGGGTCATTACTGCAGAGCATGAGTTGTGTGTACCGCACAGGAGTTGGACTTGATGATCCTTACGGGTCCTTTCCCACTCACGATATTCTATGATATTCTATGACACTTTTGATTTCTTTGTGAATTACTTCAGCGCTTAGCCATAAAGGCAAGACATGCCAGGACACACTTTTCAACATGTGACAGTCTTCAATACTGTAACTGTTTTCTTTAAACTAGTAGGAAGATACTTGACCACGTGCAGCAAGGACACTCACAGAGAAATACAAACACAGATATTGAAGAAATATCAGTCTAACTTCTCTCATGGGATGAGCACTATGTTGGATAACCCTTGTTAGATTAGTGGTGCACAGCAGAGCTCGAAATCATGCTTTTCTTGCACGCATACATTTGCAACAGAAATTCCCTTGACATTTTCCCTTTCACAGCTGGCTCCTACCCTTCTGTGCCTGCACAAAAGCAAAAGACACTGCTTAGGGAATGTCTTTGTCCACAATCCCTGTAAGCAGTAAAGCTTTTCTGGAGCTTGCACCCTGCGGTACAGGCTAGTAAAAGCTCGGCTGAAGTGCCTGTCCTTCATATTCTGGCTTTATGCTCCCTGCTGACCTTTCACCACAATCACATTATCAGAAACGAAGGGAACAAGGTAAATCCAACAATTCAGCATCATTCAGTCTGGGAAGGAAATGCTGAAGTCTCGAGTTCTATACTCTGGAAACTGCTGTCTAATGTGATGATTATGATCTCCACCTTCCTAATTGGATTTCATACTGTTAATTTGGTGTATGTAAACAGGGCCATATGCTGTCTGTGCAGCTTCTTACTGCGGTTGGACTTTTCTGAGTGTGCACATACTGCCTACTTTTTGCAGATTCTATCCACTGGATTTGCTTTGTTATGATTACTGTATGAAAGAAACAGACTCCAAACGGGAACCAGTTAAAAACGCAACCCTAACTAACCAACAGCCCCTAGCCACACAGGAGTCACACAGCAGCGGAGATGTTCAGTCTAATTGCAGAGGCGATACGCTGTGAATATTACACTGCGTTAGGGGCACTGAGGGAAGCAGAACGAGGGATCACGGGTACGACTATGGAGCTGCCATTCAAACTTACTGGGAAGAGGGACTAAGGAGAGTAAGGCAAAGAGGAGCACAAACCCCATTTGTTTTTTCCGTTGAGTTTCAATATGGAGCACTGCAGCGTACCGTGGCTGAAATACCGGCTGTTCGACAGCAAAGCACGCTGCAGATGCCCAACAGGTAAAATCCACACTGGCTCAGGACAGTGCAGAACTACAGAAAGCGGCATTTCTGCTGCTTTTAAGCCTTTGTGGAGCACAGATGTTTCGCGGTGAGCTTCAAAGACTCCATTGCTATATTTTTACCTTTGATTACATCTAAACTAAGGAATACATAACTCCTGTTTTATTTGGGGCAGCTTTTTCACCCGTGCCTGTCAACATCAGGTTTCAAAATACATTTTCAAAGACAAAAAGGGTGTCATTAGTCAGCGTGCATAGAATCAGCATTGCTCTATGCAGTCAGCACCTGCTGTGCTATATAACCCCTCCACACTTTGCTGTGTTCCCTAAGTACTTTTTGGTTATAATCATTACACGCTACTGAAAGGGTGTTCCAGAGTAGCTAGGCTGTGGTTTCTCCTGGTATCACAACACTGCTGTAATTTTCTGCTGCTAATACAGATATTTCTTTCTGAGAAGGAATCAGTCCTCTGCTGCATTGATGTCAGATGTCAGAGAGGTCCCACTTGCATTGGCTTGGATCCCTTGAGAAGTTTTGGAATAACCTGACCTGCAAGACTTTCTATGAGCCAAGCAGCTACAAAGGCCCATCAGGTCACTCATGCTATTTAAAACACAGCCTATACACCTAGAAAAACAGAATCTATCTGAGGTCCTGTAGAGATGAGAATACTGTGATAATACTGCGGAAATAATCCAATAGTCTGCATTTTTATAGAAAAAAATCTTTTTTTCTAATCCGAATTGAGAAATTGTTCTCGCTTTTGCAAATCATGGCAGCTGATGTTTAGAAAGGGAATCTGATGCACGATCTATTTTAAACTACCTCCATATCCACGGTGGTGGATATTCATGTTTTGAAAAATAGCTGTGAAACTGGCCTGTAAATGTGGAAAAATTCTTCCCTTTCTTTAAATAGTCTCAAGTAGCTAAACTTGAAAATAAGAAACAGGTGGAATCAATCCCAAGTTAAAATGATGCTGGACCAAATAAATAGGATTGGGGCCATTATGATTAAGAGCAATGTTTGCGCAACACAAGCAGATGCTCAGTAGGAGGGTGATTGTCCCGCACTGTCCAGGCAATGGAGTGCTCCCAACAATAGACTTAATCCAACGCCAGACAGGGGACCTCTCTGTTGTCCAGGAACTGCTGTGAAAAATAAGGCTGGGCTGTTGAAAGCTCAAACTTAAAAAAAATGTGATAAATACTCCATTATTTGACATATAAATAAGGTTCCCTTTGACTTAGAAGTCAACACCAATATGTACTTTCTAACCATAAACAAATGGGAGATCATGTTTTGTGGTACAAAATTTCTTCTTGGTTTTGAACTAGAAGGTTCAGGCATCTCGGAAAAGCTAGAAAGGATGCGTTAGGGCCAGCACAACACAGAAGTAGGATAGGAACATACAGTCAAACATTATGAAACCTATTTTTGTGTGTATGATGAAAACAGCTACAGGTCCTGATGTAGATAGAAACAGTAGACAGATGAAAGAAACTCGTATAGGCACAAAACGGAAGAGAGATCTGTAGAAAAGGATTTGGTCTTCTAGAGTCCCCCAACTTTTCTGCCTGTTTTCCCTCTAAAAACTTCTGAAGAACTCATGACATAAGGAGCACTGAACTGTTCCGGTTTAGTCACCTCTTCTAACCCTTTCCATCCAGGACACAGCATGATTGCTGAATGGATCAAAGCAAATAACCTGTCTAAGGATTTGTAGAACTGGGTCCATTGAGAGGGTGTCTCTAGGGCAGTGGGGAGCGCTCTCAGCTGCACGTGGCCCCGAGCCCAGGGCTAGCTCTGGGCGAGTAACAGCGTGACCAAACCTCTTCTATTCCCAGCCCAGTTTGCCATCTTTAGTCATGCTGTAGAATCCCTGAAAATCCCTGTAAATTTTAAATGCTTTTTCTCCAGGGCTAATGTAGGGTTATTTCATGTTCTGCTCCTCTGGTTTAGTCCCATACAAGGACCAGTAAATAATTAATAATTCTGTTGTCCTAATATTAGACTAGGCCTGAACCTGTAGGATAATCATTCAGTGATCAGAAATTCCACTTCGTAACTGGATGAGCCTTTCTGAACCTTGGTAATGCTTATGCCACCCTGTAGTTCACATTACAGTTGGCTGCTTCACTGCGGGATTGACAACTCCTATGCAAATAAAATGCGAGCCATCAATTCACTTTCCTGGGAGTTCAGCCATGCCCTTTGTAAGAAAATAACCATCATGTCTATTGCAAAATTATCCGCATGAATGTACCGTTATTTATAGAAGGTATAAAGGGATGACCTCCCTTTGATTCAGGTAACATGAAAGGCTTTTCACTGGTGATTAAAGAAAGATGAAACATTAATATTCTCACACTGATGCAGAATTACGTTATATAATAACTAATCTCTGACTGTTTGCTAAAATAACATTAGTGGCATTATTCATAACCATTCAAAATACGAAACTCAGCCCCGGGAAGAAAGTAGATTTCTTTACAATGCCTGACGAATTTATAACCTGTTTCTGGGTATCATCATATGTTTAGATCATAACCACCAGAACTGTTTCCACACCAAAATTATGACTAATTATACAGTGACCATATGATGATTTAAGCGAGACTTAGTTACAAAAAGCAACCTTTAAATCACTCAATTCCTACCTACAGGAAGAGGAGGACAGAATAAACCTGTGTGTGAGAGGTATTAGTGGGACTGTGTACGGTGCTCTGACACTCCAGAGGTGCATCAAGTACGGGAAATGGAAAAGACCAGAGAGACCTGTCTGTCTGTCTGTCTGTCTGTCGTGGCTCCTGCAGGGCGAGACAGCCCTTGCTCGTAGAGTGGTAAAGTTTAGTTACAAAACCATCAAGCAACCATCTTCTATTTCTGCTTATTGCAATTGGTCACTTTGTGGAAATGCAAGGTACGTTTCTTCCGCCCTTAGAACTTAAATGATTATTTGAAAATGCATACAAGGTTAATTACCTTGTCCAAAATAAAAGCATGTCATAGTCCCTGTCTGAAACCGAGGGAGGTGTGAAGTGCTAGGCTGAAACTCTTGGAGAGCAGAGTCTTTCTACGCAGACAAAATGTACTATGAAACGGCAGCTCCACCCACAATCTGCCATCCGTAAGCTTCAGGTCTGACAGGAACAGAAACGCCCTGACGCTGCTGAGCTGCGCAAGTGGTGGTCGACTGCAGTCACGGGGATAAGACTTAATATGGCGATGAGCTGAGGCTATTGGTAATGATGCTGAGCAGTGTTACAAGGGACAGCGTAACAGTGGAAGTGCCAATCTGACAGCAACTGGAAGAAAACAGCCTCATTATTTTCGGTGGGGCACCAATGATATTTTAAGCTCTTCTGGTAACTTCCCGACTCAGCAGGTTTGATTCTGCAGTAGATAGGGGCTGATGTACCTTGGAACAAGAGGTTGTACCTCCCCTGGTGTGCACTGCCCTGGAGCGTACACGCCCCAGCCTGGTGACTTTGTGGTCCCCAGAGGAACACGGATGACTCAGTTCCCATGTCACGCATGTTACAGTAATAGTGGTGATGTTTACACAAGGGTGTCTTCATCTGGTTCAGTCTCCCAGATTTTGTGTTGTGTAAAGAATTGTAGTTCTTGTCATCAGCACATCTACCATGAATGCAAAGCAAAGGATACACTGGGGGGTGAATTATCTCCAGCTTTGTAAAAAGGCATCCTCAGAAAGCCAAAGGCAGGTTCTGATACCCTCATTGATCAATAAGGTTTACATGGAACCAACTATTGTGGTGCCTCAAACACCATCAACCACACAAGAGCCTCTCCATTTCACTGTCCTGTCAGAGGAAAGAAATACCTTGTTTGAGGCCAAACAGAAAGTTTGTGGCAAGACAAGGAATTCCAAGCATCAAGCCTTGGACAGCTTTTCTCTGTCTATGGGTCCCTTCTTCCACGGACAGTCTCGTTCATTTAAGTGGATCTTATAAATGAACCATATACGCCAAGTGAAAGCACAGCAGAGACGGAACCAAAGGCTGGGTTAAGAGCGTAGTACCAGCTGCAGAACTGCTGTTAGATCCCTTCTAAAACCCTCTCTTTTTGCATCTTCCCTAAGCTGTTTTTTGCATTTTAGCTGGAAACCAAAGCCAGAAACCATCCATGATATCAGGCACATCCTGATAGCTGGAACAATAAGCAGGAGAAGGAATTGTACCTGGAAATAGACTTCTTATTTTTACAACAAAATAGATCAGACCAGCCCTGGAAAAGACAACACCAGTCTTTGTTTTTCATGCGTTGGAAACATCAACAGGAAAAAAGGGCACTGGGCAATATTAACAAAAGCATTGTTCCACCTGTGCCGCCCACGGAGAGCAAACAGCGTGCTACCTTTTGCACCGCGCGTCTCACATTCCCCTCCTTTAGGACGGCAGCTCGACCTCCAGACCCAGCTGTTCCTTGAAACCATCCTAATAAAGAAGGATTTTAAAAATAAGTTTACAGATTTCTGTGGCACCGAATAATGATGACCAAGCTGCACTGTTAAACAGAAGGCACTGCCACACGTGTGTGTTACGGGCGGTAAGCAGCACACACGCATTCACCCTGGAATTGACCTGCCACGGGCAAATACACGCAGCTACAGGGTGCTACCTGGCGCCTCCCAACGCGAAACTCTGCACAGCCATCGCAGCCCTGGTCAAAAGGCTACTCCGCCACAGGATGACCTCAAACGATGAGATTTAATAACTTTGGAATGCTACAGAAAAACCCTAGAGCAGACTAATAACAGCAGAAATGCGTAAACACAGAATCACAGAATACCTTAGAATACCAGGCTGGGAGGGACCTCAGGGATCATCTGGTCCAGAAGTTGTACAATACTGGAAAGAATAATGAGTAATGAAGAATGATAATAATTTGGGGAAGGAAGGAAAGTTATGCAACGAAAGAGCAAAGCGCACCATTTTGCATGAAACTACTTAGATCATAGTGACAGGAGAGGCGACTGGCTAAGTTCAGACAAATCCAACCGAGCTAGGTGAAGGGGAGATGAGACGCATACGGAATTTGAGTTGGTAAAGGCACTAAAATGACTCACATAACTTTCTGCTTTTTTTGCATAGTGGTAAAAATTGAAATACATACATAGGCAGTGGAAGCCAGTTCAGAGCCATACCCCGTACAGCACCTCAGCAAAGGCAGACAGCCTATTAAATGGCAAACGGGTGCGGAACAACGCAGAAAAGACCGCAATATCATTAATATAATTCAGTGAGATGCCTCCGGGCATCCATGAGTCTGAGTTCCTTTTCTAATAACGGTCTCCCTTGCAAGGAATCCGAGGATGGGATGCCTGCAGTATTAGGCCAGCTGGTCCCAGGTGTTTCTTCCCCATTACACGTTCCTACCGCCAGAAGTGGAGGGCAGAACGGAGGGAGTTCAAGGACAATTTCTGAGAATAATCAGTTGAAGAAAAGCTTTCATAGGGTAAGAGAGTGAAAGACTGCACCTATTTACTACAAATACACAACTCAGTGACATACTGGAGTGTTCCTCTACAAAATGTTTTCAAAAGTGCAGAGCTACACAGTGTATCACTCATGGTATAAAAATATTATCACTTCTTCCAATTCTTTTAATTTTTTTAATATATTGATACATTTCTGAAATTATTTCATCATTAATGACATTACAATGGTTTTTTTTTTCATAAGTTTATGTTACTCCTAAGGTCAGGGTGGTCCCATGAATGCAACCAGTTTTCACTTATTTTTTGGTGCCACAGTCCTCAGATTTCCCTGCGTGATTCTCATTGATCAACTGTGGATCTGGCAAAAGAAATTCCCTCAAAGCTTGCATCAAAACAAAAAACGTTGAATTAGCAGAGGGCCACCCTGATAATTTGGTAATCAGAAGATGGCAGAGCACGTGTAGATGTGTAATGCCAATGAGTAGGTTTTGATGACATTTTGCTCATCAAGAGCTTGGAAACGCTACTGAACGGGACTAATGCCGCACCCCGCTCCTGAAGCTGGCACTGGCACATTCATTCTGACCTGCTCCAGGGCCGCGGAGCATAACCACCGTCCGTCGGTCCTGCTGTACTCCTGACATACAAAGGGCAGGAGATCTCCGAGGGGAGACAGCTCGTCTTCGTCGCCAAACCTTCTCTTCCTATTTCATTGCATTGCTTCGCCTATTTTTTTATTTTTCTCGTGTCGGTTACCGCCCGATGCGAAGGATGCGCGCACGCCGGAACACACGCACACGCGTTCCCTTGCAAAAGGCGCTGGGGAAACCGAACCGCGGCAGCAAGGGGAAAGGCACGGGGCTCCCCTGGCAGCCCCGGACATCTCGGCCGAGCCCCGCCGGCGTTCACACGCCGAGGAGCATTTCCAGCGGCGTTCCTGCC
>VWZZ01003963.1:2167581-2193778 GCA_013399095.1 Psophia crepitans | reverse complement strand
GGTGGGTGGCTGCTGGCGGGCGTTCAGGTAGGGACTACGGGCTAGTTTTTAGTCAGCACCCAGCTTTGTTGTGAGATCCGGAAACTAACTTTAAAAACTTTGCCAGCAGGTCTGCTTAGCGTAGTTCTTTCAACTTACTGTATGTGTTTTCTGCAGCTTATAGAGCAGGCCGGTTAATGGCACTTGGTGAGGGAAGAGCGCTTTCCCGGTGGCGGCTGGCGGAGGGCTGGCGCTCTGGGGCGCTGACACCGGGTTCCCGCTGCCGGTGGCTCCCGCCGAGGCCGCACCCCGGCACGGAGCGGGCCCCCAGCACGGCGGGGGGGGGCGGGGGGGTGGCCGAGGCCCGGGAGGCCCCCGTGCCCCCTGTGCACCCCGCTTTCTGTACTCACAGGGAGTTTTGCACCTAGGCTCTCAGTAGGGGCCTCTGAAAGCTGTATGCCTGTTCTTTGCAGGTAGGTGCGGGCTGTGTTGCTGTTGCTGCTCTGGAGAGGCTGCGGTGTGCTGTAGGTGTGTCACAAGGCCTCGAGTGTATCCTCAAAACTAATGTTGTGTTGCTGTGTCAGGTGCCCGGAGCTTGGAAGGCAGCCTGTGGTGTCGGGGGAACCTGAAATGGGCTACTGTTTCCCCCAAGCAGGCTAATGTGAATGAAGTGAATTTCTTCTTCTGTCCTGTTCTGGGGTTGTGAGTTTCACCAGTTCTCAGTGAGGGATACAAGCAGCTGGGTGTTTCTATAAACATCCAATGGCTTGCATCTGATGTCTCTTTTTGACTAAAATGCCCGTAAGCAGTTCCTCCAGGAGGAGATGCTATGTATCAAAGTCTTCAACATCTCTGCTGAAGAAAATCCGTATATTGTCTGGGGGAAAAAAAAAAGAGATGCCAAAACATTCCCCATCCTGGCTGGTTTGTAAGTCCCGGCGCAGTGGTGCTGCCCTGCCTGTTGGGAGAGGGAATGGAGACCTGAAGCGGCAATTTCTGCAGGAGGAACTTCTCACAGTGGGCAGTACCTGCGGTAACTGGGATTTCTAGCGTACCCCAGCCTTGTATTTATTTGGGATCATAACACCTGCCCTGCAGCTAGTTTGGTGAGCGTGCCTGGAAGTGTCGTGGAGATGGGTGCGCTGAAATGCTGCCTCCCGCACTGCCGAGGCTGCCACTTCGTGCCCCGTGCAGCTTGCCAAACGCGCGCTTCGGGGCTCCTGGCTCTGTCGCTTCTGCTACTGCCTGGGCTGGATGGGTACGTCCATACAGCCCAGCAGTGTGGGTGGCTGGCTGCGAAGAACAGGCACACAGGAGTAAGTTTTTGTGGGACAATCACTCAGAGCATCCTACCTGTGAGATAGCTGCGTCCTCATTCTGTGTAGCTGTATACAGGACATATAAAAGAGCAAAGTGAGGTTTGTCTGGTTCTGAGTGCCCTCTGATGCAGAGGAAGAGCTGGCAGGAACTGGAAATACAGGTGTTTTCCGATTTCTTTTATTGTGGAAGAATCTTCATGGTCAGTGTAGTTACCCTGCAGTAGCTCTCTGCCCCCTCCATTCCTCGGGTCACTGTATGGACAAATGTGAAGCTGGAGAGAAGCTCAGTTTGCCGTGTATAAAATGTAGTGAATTGTTTCTTTGAACAGGATGGAGCCTCGGGCTTGCTTTTGTAGGAAAATAGCCCAGAATAGCTATTCCTTACTGCCCGGAAAACACATTTTACCCTGATGCAAAGCGTAGGCAAAGATGAGCTGCCACCTGCTGGCTCCGTCCAGCTTTGGGCTAGGGAGCGGCTGCTGCTTCCCTCGGCAGGAGAACCTGGCGCAGGGACCCTACCCCAGGCTGGGGGTTTGGAAGGCTCGGCTGGGTTTTTGAGAGCTTTCTGCTAAGAAAAACAACATTGGGCTGTTGAGCAGAATTATTTTAAGGCATTACAAAAACATCCTAAAGAACCTGCTGAGCTTGTGGTAATATTTATATTTACTTATTTTTCTCCTAGCTTTGGTAAATACCGATAGCTCTTTCAAGTGCGGCACATTCTTCTTACACAGTTCCATATAATCTCGCACACTGGAAAATAAAATTGTTGCCATTGTAGGGGTTCCCTGGGGAAATGCTGGGCTTAGGCTTCTCCAAGCAGCTGGGATGGTCTGGGGCCCTGACTGGTGCAGGAATGCTGGCAGCCCTGTGGAACCCCTGCTCCAGACCCCCCTGCTCTGGGTCGGGTTCACCCAGAGGCTGGGTGGAAGGAGTCTGTGAAGGAACAAATGAGATTAAAGTGAACTCCGTCAATGTGCTGGCCAAAACCGGCTTGGTTTGTTTTTCATGATGTCACTTCTATTTTAAAATCCAAGTTATGGAAACCATTTATAGTGGACTTCAACAAGATTGTAGTTTCCTGTGGGCAAGATATTTCTAAGGAGTTACTCCTGTAGGTCCCAAGAAATTATGTTCTTGAGTATAATAGACATTTCGGGGGGTGAATTTTTGAAAGAAAATTGAAAGCTAGCTGGTTTTACAATCTTTTTTACAAGTTTTAGAAATACACTTTCAGAGAAGAGAAAACAAAAATATTTTAACTCATAGATAAAAGGTGTGTAAAAGTTGCTGGACAGTCTTCCAGGAGGTGAAATTGCCTGAATCATAGACTGGTTTGGGTTGGAAGGGACCTCAAAGGCCATCCAGTTCCAGCCCCCCTGCCATGGGCAGGGACACCCTGCACTAGACCAGGTCACCCAAAGCCCCATCCAGCCTGGCCTTGAAGACTTCCAGGGATGAGGCATCCACAGCTTCTCTGGGCACCCTGTGCCAGGGCCTCAGCACCTTCACAGTAAAGAATTTCTTCCTAATATCTAATCTAAGTCTATCCTCTGTCAGTTTAAGACTTCTCTTCTCCAGGCTCAACAACCCCAACTCTATCAGCCTGTCTTCGTAGGAGAGGTGCTCCAGGCCTCTGATCATCTTTGTGGCCTTCTCTGGGCTCACTCCAACAGGTCCACATCCTTCTTATGCTGGGAACCTTCCCTCCAGTGTGTGGACTGCACCACACAGCTTGTGTCGGTGGCAAACTGGCTGAGGGTGCACTTGATCCATGTCGCTGACAAAGATGTCAAACTCCCCCAGTGCCAGTACTGACCCCTGAGGAACATCACTTGTCACTGCTCTGTGCCTGGACATCGAGCCCTTGACCACAACTCTTTGAGTGCGACCATCCAGCCAATTTTTTGTCCACTGAGTGGTCCATCCCTCAAGTCCCTGTCTTCATTTCTGATTTTTCAACTTCTCTTCCGTTTAACAAATGGAGAATTGAAGTTTGATTGGAAGTGATGGCTTTGTTTGCGTTTCCCTCAGTGTTTCTTATGCAACTGTGAAGTTGCTAGACTGAGGAGCTTACTTTGCCATGTAGTTATATACCTGAAAAAGAGTACTAGCCCTCTGGATTTTTAACGTGTGATGCTTTCATGGTAAACCTGAGAAGGATACTTAGTAGAAATCTAGCTCTACTCATCAACAGAGTGCAAAGTATTTGCAAAGCCAAAACTGATGGTTACAGCTTTGCCCACAATATTGCAGTAAGGTGTGCCACAACTGTTCAGAGTCTTAACAGCTGCTCCTCCTAAAATCTTGTAATTCGTTATGCGTGTGTCTTTATGCTGCCCTGCCGCAGTGAGCGATGGAAAGCAAACAGTACCAAATGTGTTTAATGGGAGGTTGATGGGGCTTGTTTGGTTAGATTAGGGCTTCAGCTGGTCTTATGCCCTTGTTAGGCAATGAGAATTCCTGATACCATGTTTTAAAACCCGGCTTTTTAGCATGTTGTATACGCGTGTTATATGTGCTGTGGTTTGTTCTGTTGGGAGTGTTTCTGGAAGTCGTTACCAAGCAATCTCTGGGTAGTACAGACGTGCTAATCAGTCCTACCATCACAACTTTTAAAGGTGTCTCACATTATGTATGCTTGCATATTTAAAAAAAATGGCTTTTGATAGGTATTAGAAAATATGTCCAAAACTCTTTAAATTTAAATTTGCCAGGCCACACATGAGTCTGTTACCCTTGCCGAAGTGAAGACTCAGTTACAGAAATAGCGCTGGGTTTTCTCTGCTGGTTTTTTTCACTCTTTTTGTGTGTGTGAACACTGTAGCTCAGGATTAGAAGTGGCTGCTTCGGTCGTATTATAGAAACAGGTGAGACCAAGGGTTACGACCTGAACATTGCTTAATGTGTCATAAAGGATGAGTAGTTTTCCAGTGTAAAACATACCAATGCAATAAATAAAAGGTAATTAATTGTGTGTGACAGCATTCTACAGTGATTCATGGGGAGGAAATGTAGCCTGTGTGAGTGTAGTGTATGGAGTGTAGTGTATGACTCTTCACCAGAGTAAGGGGAGCGGTATTCTGCAGTATGCTAACTATTCTGGTCCTAATAATTACCCCGTAAAACAACACGTTTTAATATTTGAATGCAAACGGACGTGCAGAATTGGGATAAATAGCATCATGTTGATGCAGGATTCAGATGGCGCAGCCTGGTCACAAACAGTGCTGTGTAACTGGCTGCAGGAAACGTGTTTCTATTATGATAGCGTGTCATGGCGTAAACGGCGAGGAGGGACAAAACAGTAGGGCTCTAGGAATGAGAGGTCTGCATGCAGATCGGGTGGCATCTGCTGCAGCTATCAGCTAAGTGTCCGTCAACTGTTACGCACCTGGAGGAACAAGTACCACAGGACTATGAAGACGGTAGAAGGTGGCACGCTGGACCATAGTTTGGTTACTTTTGGACTGTGGCTTTGAAAAATGTGGGTGTGCTACCTGCTGTATTTTTGGGAGCTCTTTTCTGTGGCCTCTTGCAAAAGGTTCTTCCAACGTGATTGGTTTTAGTTCAGAGGACGCCAGACACTGTTCTTTTGACGTAATTTACCATGAAATTGAGAATTCCTCCTGTTTTTTGTTATGTTTGAGATAACTATCTAAGTTGTTATTTCAGCTTTGGAATTGTGTCCTATTGAGGTCAACTGTGGTTTACAAGTAGGCTCTAGTGTTTATATCAGTAATATTTTTGAAAAGCAGACATCCTGAAAATAGCTGTAAATATATTCTTTATTCAGGTGTAGAAGTTGGCAGGAACTGAAGATTTGCTGTTCTTGCAAGGGCAGTTGTTAAAACCAGATCTTCTATACAGGTAAACGTGGCTGAATGGTATGGATGGACCTTTGTGTGCTCATGTCTGTTCAGTGTCTCTGAATTAAAATATCGCTGTATGTAACTGTGACAGCCAGGGAGACCTTTCTTGGTGTAAACAACTGAGGTGAAGGAATCCTGCAAGCAGGATTCCGTGGTACAGTATGTGCATAAGGCCCTCCTTTTCCTTTTACTTACGAGGCAGTAACTTTAAATTGATCTGGTTTTGAAGAACAGTGTAAGTGCAGGTTTGACATAATGCAGTTAGTGTATGTGGTGTGAGCACCTGAACTGGAGTGTGGGCTGTTGGAGAACCAGCAACGTTTGCTGTATGTCCGATCTGTGTTGAGGATTTCTGTACAGCCGAGAAAGGGGTTCGGGAGGCTCATGAGCCTGAATGTGTGGATGTAGCTTTTGCTCCCCAAATACACTACAGACGCTCTTGCTGACTTAGTCATCCAAGTTCCCTTTTGTGTGTGTGTGCTCAACATGAAGCAAGAATCTGGCTGAACAAAAGGAGAATCCCAGAAATCCTTATGGAAAAATGAGAGAAACCAGCTGGTCTACTTCAACACTGTTGTGACTAACTCTTTTTTCCAGGCCAGAAGCTCAGAAATTGTGACTGTTAGAAAAAAGATTCCCTGGGCTCTCCTTGTCAGTGAGAAGTACTGTACAGACTGCACATGAAGGACCCCAGTTTCCTCAATGTATTATACTTAGTGAGCAGTTAGTGAATCTGTTCTGTATTTTTAATCTTTATTTTGGTAGTAGGGTTGACTGGAGTGTTGTTACTTAGGAGCCGTATTCCCTAAGCCTTTCATCAAGGTATTTTAATTTTCCTCAGATAGAACAGAATGTTACTTCAATGGCAGTGCTATAATTAACTCGGAGACAAACTTCCTGTGTTCCCTCTGTAGGTAACACACAGGGATATGAGTCATTAATAACCAATTAGCTTGTCTGTAGTGAAGTTCTCATCTACTGCCCTCGAACCGCAGCAGCAACAATAAATGTAAAGCATCTTAACTCTTCTGATTGCAGTATGTGTAAAAAACGATGGTGTTAACTTAACTGATGGACCCATATATGCTGGGTATAGTTGGTATCTCCTCCCTCTTACTCCACAGCCTGCCCTGTGGGAATTATGGCCTTGGACTTCTCGTCAAGAAAACTGGGTACTGGCATTCATCAGGAAATACGTATAGCTTAGTTACTGATGGAACAGGGCAGGGCAGGATGGGGTTCTTGTCAGTGAAGCAGCAAGGTGTAGACCGCTTCCAAGCACTCTCTGCTTGTTGTAGAGCAACAGATGGATATGAATGCTGGTTGAAAAAGCTTTCATTTCAGAGCTGTGTCTGGAGGTTGAAGACGCTTTGTAGTTGGGATATTTACCTTAACTATGGTTATTTCTTTTCGAAACTGTTTTTTATAGATCTGGTTAAGAATAAGACTTGGCTTTTGAAGTGTTTGAAGAACTTGCTACTGCCCAAGTCATGACACTCCCATTTCGAAAGGACTTGGACAAGTACAAAGATCTCGATGAGGATGAAATTCTTGGCAAACTTTCGGAAGAAGAACTGAAACAACTGGAAACTGTTTTGGATGATCTTGACCCTGATGTAGGTATTAGCCCAGAGAAGTTTTATTTTTCATTTGTTCAAAAACTAGTCTGAAATAAATTGAGTCTCTTTTTTTTAACTTGTACAATATACTTTTGGACAGAGGTTTTTCCCTAGTCTGCTAATGATCTTATTTTCCGATATATATGTATATATAGTGTTTCAACTGCTTATTTCCTGTTTGCAACATGAATGCAACTGCAGTAAGCTGGAAGAAGGGATTGTCAGGAAGAGCTTTCTGGGATTTATTTGTTAATAAAAATTGCTTGTAGTCATGGCCTTGAAAAGACAGTTTATTTAGAAAGGCCTGTTTAACTTTCCTGTTTCCAATGCTGTCTGGTAAACAGTCCTTTTGCATCCATTTTTACTTTGTTACTTCTACCGTGCGAGTTTGATGGGAGAGGGAGGGTGCTAACCTCCTCTACAGATTCCTTGTCCTGTATCTGGTGCCTTGTATCTGTTCCTGTCCTCGTGCTGACTTTGCAAAGAGCAGACAAATAACTACTCAGCTCCTGAATGATTATATTAACATGGGGTACTGAATAAGGAATATTTTAGCTTTCTGTTATAAAGAGCTGAGTTATGTCCTCTACTGATACTGCAGCTAATGTCAGATTTCAAGACTTGTGTTTTCATTTACTGATTCTCTGTTCTTGCTTTAGTAGTAACAGGATTAAGTTTAATCTTGATGTTCAGCGATTGCTTGAGAATATTATAATCACCTATTTTGTTGCACTGCAAGATATTCTTGATATTTTAATTGGCTTTGGCTTTATGGACATTTTAACATAAGAGAACTGGCAAAAGTGGTTGTCTTTTATGACGGTCTGAATTTCTGTATGTTCTGCTCTTTCCATACTAATATCCTCCATTTTTTTCTGGAGTTATGTATGTATGTTTGTTTTCTTTAGCTGAAATATGTTGATGTTAGCAAAAAACCACCCCACCCTGAGTCAGATCAAAAGTAGAAATACCCTGTGTTAATGCCAGACAATAGTACAGGCAGTTGTCTGAAAGACTTAGAAACATGTGGATGTGAATGATGGAGGAGGTAGTCTCTTGCTGAATGTCTAAACTGTAAATAGCTGAGTTTTATTTGTTACTACTCATTTAAACAGTGTTCATTTTAGAAAAGAAATGCAAAGTAGCTAGCAAGTCTAGCGCTGGGAGGTATTGCACTGAAAGAATTGCTTCAGCCCTGTTTTGAGTGCAGTGTGCTCTATACCTAATTATATTCCTGGTATCTAAAGAACAGATTACCTTGTGTCCTTCCCTGCACCAAAAAATGGAAGTTGGCAAGGGATCAAAGATTGCCTAAAAAGGATGACGTATCAGTTTAAACCTTGGGGAGAGTGAGAAGGAAGAGGGAAGTGAAACTAAACAGGTGCTCATTCAGACTTTTGAAGCTGTACTTATTTGCTCCATTTTGTTTTGCAGAACGCACTTCTGCCTGCAGGCTTCCGACAGAAAGACCAGACTGCTAAAAAGGCTTCAGGTCCCTTCGACAGAGAACGACTCCTTGCGTATTTAGAGAAGCAGGCTCTTGAGCACAAAGACAGGGAAGACTATGTGCCTTTTACAAGGGAAAAGAAAGGTAACACAACCCTATTTGGCATAGGTGGTTATGAAATCTCTGAAGTGGACTAGCCAGAACTACTGTGAACCAAAGTTTCTTGAAGCACTGGCAGCTGTAGTGTTTTTTAACTCAGTGTTTCCAAATGAGCACTACTGTGCGGGGGCGGGATGCTTCCTGTTCAAGCATTTTGTGGTGCTGGGGCTGGTGTGCTGTTTGCATGTACCACAGGAAGGAAATAAGACTCAGAATTTTTATCAGAGATAGCAAAGTTCTGATAAGGATGGTATCCTCAACGTAAGAGCTATCCCTGATTTGTACCAATAATAACAAATGCTGTCGTCGTGCCTGTGGCTTATGCCCTGTGGTGCTGCTTACAGACAGGAACTTTTGTAATACTACGTTGAATTTAAAAAACAGCAGTAGAATGACGTTCTGGTAGATACTCAGGAATGTTCAAAAATGTTGTAGGCTGACAAGGTCAGGCAAGTGGAGTATGTAATCATGTAGTCTTTCTAGTATCCTCACTGAGAGGTTTAATAAGATTGCATAGTTATTATTAACTAATTACATAGTTAACATTGCAAGAAGCTTTGAAATCTGGCAGTGGTTTGTGGTCTAAAAACCATGGAAACATTGACCCAATGAGTGGATACATTATTAGAGTCTGGGATTTTAAATCTTTGTTTTGGATCGAGTCTTCTTGTTGACTTGATGGGAAGCATTTTGCTTTTCAGGAAAGTTTGAAAAATTATATATATCTTAAATACTGCAAGAATAGATTTATTTGGGTTTTTTTCCACATTTGGTGTGCCTTACTAAACGCTACTGTTAGGGACAGAAACTCCCAGTTCTGTGCTGGGCACATATGCATGGGAGGAGGCTTTTACCTGTTGCCACAGGTTTTGTGTACTGCTTGTGAGTCCTAGCTCGTCTGAACCTTCCCCAGCAGCAGGGCACATCTGCTGCAGTAAGACTTGAGTAAATTGTTTGATAAGTTGCATTCCAGCAGCCCAAGATGAACAGGCTCCTCTCTTCTTAAGGGTTTGAAACCCTGGGCATGGAGGCTTTGCACTAGTTAGTACGTAATTTTCTACTGACTGCTAGTGCTTAATTCAGAGGTGGGTCTTTAATGTCAACTTACTTCTGCATGCGCACTGCAAAACTATTGCTTGGGTAGATAAAATCTGTGAGAATCACGTAGAAAAACATAAGGATCCAGCTGTAATGCAGATCTTGGTTAAGAAAGTTCAAATGTCATTTCCTTTATTACATAAAGTATTACTAAATTGTGTGTCTGTTGCAATATGTCATACCAGTTTAGTTAGTAAAATTTCCTGTTTCTCTTGGAGAAAAAAAAAAAGTTGCTATTTAATAGCTTTTCTACAATTTCTTGTAGTACCATAGATGAAGAGATAATAATATGAAAAATGAAATATAGCTTACTTTTCTTACAACTAAAAATGTGGAAAGAAACGTTCAGTATGGAAATTCATGCTCTGTTAAATGAGCAGGAGGCGGCAAGAGCCTAAGCTCCTTCTGTAGTAGGTGAGGGATAACCTTTTAGCCTCGTGCAAATGTTACGGTGCAGCTTTGACTTACTGCTGTGTTTGTAGGCATTTTGCACAAAAAATGGCAAACCCACGTAACGGTATTTTAAATCAAGTAATCTTGATCTTTATCTAGACGTTAAACTTGGAAGGGGAGTGGAGCAAAACTCATCTAGGATATTTTTTATCTGGAGGGAGCTCTTATCTAATGTGCTTTTCTTTAATGGTAAAAAACCAAACAAGTACACTGGCTTATAATTTTTCTCTTTGACTACATACATATATTATGAAGAAATGCTAACGAATTGTGGAATAGGGGTAGGTGAAAATCTTGCTTGATTGTCCTGTTAATTCAGAAGAAAACTGACAATTGTCACCTTCAGATTAGAGGTTTTAGGGGCAGAGACAAGGATTGGGGTTGCAGCTATTTTCTTGGTGCCATTTTTGTGGGTCAGGTTTTGCTAAAATATTTCCGTGTACCTAGCTGGTCTCATTGCTCTAACTTGGTCTAATTATTAATTTAATGGCGTAAGGAGGGGAAAATCTATTCTTTTTCTCTTTCCTTTTCCTATTTTAGTAGAACTGGTGTCCTGTGTGGTGATTCGGCCTGCATGTTTATCAAAGAAACTTACCCTGGGTTAATTTTACACATTCTGGCTTGCTACTGATTCTGGGAACCTTGTTTCCCTACTACAATGTAGAGGAAAATCCTCTTTTCCAGTTGTCCTAAGTACCTCATTTTGGGGTAACATGTTATTGAAACAATATTGTGTCCCTTTCACTGATAGATGATGTGATTTCTCCAAATCACCGCAACTTTTTTCCCTCTGTGCTGTGACATGTGGAATATCTGAAATAATGGAAAGTGTCTTGATGTAGTGAGATGAACAGTGCTGAAGAAATGTGAAGCTTAACAATCCCTAACTTAGATTCTGTTGCATTTTTCCACTGCCTGATTTTGTTTCTAGAAGCATCCTTAAAAAACATACTTTGTTTTTACACACAATTTAATGACTTAAGTCACATTCTGTTCCAATTGAGTGTTGAACCATACAGTAAACCATTGTTCAGGAGATTCATGACAGCAGTGTGGTAATAATTTCAACAAAACTAGCTTTGTCTCAATCTGTGTATGTCAAAGATTTTACAAGGCATGCTGCAAGGAGAAGGCGCTCTCATCTAAACATTGAAGTGAGGCTTCAGTGCTGGAGTCTGTTGCCCTCGAGTGTGTTCCATGCATCTGACCAATGCTCCTCGCTTCTCTTGGAACAGCAAAAGATGAGAATTACTGCACCTGAGATAAAAACACATCTGACATCAGTAATGTACTTTGTGCTGTATAGTGACAGGCACTGGCAAATTACTATGTAAACTAAGCTTTGCATTTCTAGCTTTGCACTTTCTGAACAGTGGCTTTTTCTTCCAGCTCTTCCTCTGCATTCCTGCTGGGGTATGTTTGTTCTGTGTAGATTTGCATTTCAGGTAACTTCTGCTTGAATGTTGTTTTGCTTTCATTTTTCTGGCTCTGTCACCGAGAAAACATTGTTAGGCTGAAAGTGTAGTCACCTGGCTAGAGCTCTTTTGTTGCTGCCCTGCTCAGTTGTAGCTCCAGATCACTGTTTACTTCTGTTGCAGCAGGATTTGGGATGCTGTGTTCTCTGCCCTTCAGTCACTGGTCTTTAAAGGAAGTATGCTACATGTTGAAAGCTGAAGCTAGTACCCTGTAGGAGCTTTAGAAAAACAGCTAGTCAAATTGCCATTTTTCATACGAGACCACTGTCAACCAGTTTGCTAACTCTGTGCTCTATAATCAGATAACAAATAGTGTTTCTACAGTAAGACTTACTGAGGAAGACATTTGAATGAAAAAAAATCAGTATTAAATTGTGCTTACAAGTGAATTGATGAATTCACATCTGTCACATGGTAAGAACTAGTGAATGATGAACTGTGGATTATATCAATTTCTGGGTTGATGAAACTTTAAGGAACAGAAGATGTAAGGAATGTATCAGATGTTGCTCACTCTTCATGAAATCACTGATGAGCCAAGCTTGTATTCGGTTGTCCTCAGGTGACACGTGATTCCTTTTCTGCAGACAGACTACTGCAAAGTGTATTTTAGACTTCCTTCTCATCTGCAAGTTGTGGCCGCTTGCTGCCTACTAGCATGGGGGTAGGACTGCAGGATAGGGGAGAACAGTACCAGCAATGTGCAGTGCATGGCCACGCCAAAGGGATGGGATTTCTGCGAGATTTTCAGTCCCACCTTAGATGCTGCAAGTCTGTGTATGAAATATCTAGGGCACTTCGACAGACATCATCCAGTGTTCCTGCCCTCTGAGCAATATGACCGTGTGGAACTCGGAACTGAAGGTTCATTCTGTAGCAAAGAAAGCCTGTGAATTAATCCTGGGACATGTATCTTTTAACATGTTAGCTAAAGGCATAGAAGACCTGAATATATAATTATTACAGAAATGATGTGAACATCTCTGAAATTTGCCTCTTCTTGTATTGCTTAATCTTTGCAGTATCCTTGTTGGCTGAAAAGGAGGATGGCATGTTCCTTCATGTGATCAAATCCCTGCTATTTGGAAATGTTCCACGTGAGGGCCGAGAGAGCTGTTCATCTCGTGGGCTGCACAGATGTGTAGTGTTTTTTTGTGGGGGATTTTTTTTGTTTTTTTTTTTTTAAGCTTACATTAGTAAGGCAGGAAGGGAATTGCCAAACTGTCTTGGCAGCATGTCTTGAGTTAGATCATTGTCCCCAGAGACACAGGGGCCTTACCCTTTTTGAAGTACGTTTGTTACTAGAAGTGAGGAGCAGGGAAGGACCTGTTTTCATATGTGCCCTGTAAACCTCTGAACTCTGGGCTAGGACAAGATGAAGACAATGAATGAGAGATTATATACACAAGGGTGTGACCTGTTTTATAACAAAAACTGCTCCTAACCCAGTTCATGTGACTGGAGTTGGCTGCAATGAACGTTTCTGGAGGGGAGTGGCTTTTAACATTTTTGCTTTAATAAAAACTGAATATACTTCTCTCTCTCTCTTTTGGTTATCTTAGAAGTCTGGCATGTATGGATAAATTTAGTCTTACTCTTAGGAAGCAAGTGTTTAGAACCAGAAGTTCCTAACCTATGAATTGAAGAATTACTTTAAATTGCATCCGAAAAAGTAGGTTTTTTTCTGTGAGTACTGTGTGATGAACCAGGCAGGAGGCTGATCTAGGCTGAAACACATCTTTACAAAGTTGCTTTTAATTAAGACCAGTTTCCTTGTCCCGCTTGCTGCCTGCTGTACTGGTGCTGCAAATAGGATGACATGAACAAAGAAAAGCTCAGGTGCTCAAATCATGCTTTCCTTCTCCTTCCTTGTACTCTGAAATCCTTGCTTTTTTACTAGTCTCTGTTACTGAGGGAAAACAGAGCAAACATAGCTAGTGAAAGGCTTTAGACCATGTGTACGCTGTTCAGTGTTTCATGGGTTAACGAAAACTTTGTCAAACATTCTCATATCTCTTCTGAAAATTGCAATTTAAGTTTACATTTATTTTCTCCTCTGCAGGTGATGCTGATAAAATGAAATGGGGGTAGAAACGCACTGTATCAATTATATCAAAATAATCTTAAACACTTCCTACCTAAGCCTTCAATTTATGAAGGTTTTCTTTTAATCCTGCATCACCACAGACGTAGTTCCTTTTGTACTGCCCATCAGACCTGGGGTATGGTTGGTAACACGTGTCAGCTGCTTTCAGCTACTGTTTGTAGTCAGTACAGTTATGTAAGGAGATCTATTTTCTGCTTCTAAATATGGATAATGACCATTTATACAACTTTCCAAAGAGATAGCAACCCAGGAACAAAAATACTGTGTTGCTAGCAACAGATCTTGGTCATCAGACTGTGCTGTCAGAGAAAAACCTGATACACTTCTTTGTAGCCTGTGCTAGTGGCAATGCATTAAGTGCCTTTAAAAAGAAAATAAGCCACAAACTATTGTAATCTAGGATTTGGAGGGAAAGAAGTGTGGATGGGTTTTGTTATGCCTGTGTCAGCTGTGGAACACAGGAGCTGACTTCAGCCATTGCTTCCCACAAGCAGTGATGCCAGAATCCCACTTTGTTGGAGTTTCCCAGAAATAAAATTGAAATATCACTATAAAGCTTCTTGTCACTGGGAAGTATTTAAAAATCTAAACTTAGTCTTAATCCAAACATGTAACAAGATACACTTGTATGCAGTACGAGGAAAAAAAAAATAAATCCTAGGCTTCTGGCTTCTGCCCAGCTGGTCTGATTCTGGTGCATGGTGGGTTTCCGTCGTGTAGTTGGGCTGAGCTAGTATGATTCCTGTGTGGAAATGGTTTTTAGCTATGAATATGGAAGAGGGTGGGTTCCTAATTAGTACTGAGTCTTTATAAGAAGTTTATCTTCACTGCTTCCTACCCTGGGAAATAACTAAAGGAAGCTGGAACCCTTTTCCCACAGCTCTGTCTGCTGATAGCTCAGGGAACTTGGAAAGTTTGAAAAACTCTGAAAAAACTACTAAGATTAGATTCTCCATTTTATATTTGTAAATTACTTCTATCAAATGCATCAGTTTGGTTCTCTCGTGCAGTAATGGAGCTTTTATTTACCACAGTAATTTGTCCTGAACCTAAGCACCCCTCCTTTTCTCCTGGGTCCTTACCCAGTGGCAGATTTCTTTCTTGTGAAAGGCCAATTGTAAATCATTCAAATCTGAACTGTTTTCAGAAAAACTGTTAGACTATCTCTCTCGTATTCTGATTTCTTACCCTAACTTTTCAGCTGAAGATATATGCAGGCATTATAAATAGTGGTCTATACGGTTAGCATAATGCATGTCTCCTAAAATGACTTTTCCCATTACCTGTCTGTAATGACTACAAAGTCGGCGCAGAATGCGGTATTACTACTGCTCCTTTTCCCACTGAATCTTCTGTGACCTTTCCAAGTATCATTTTAGAAAACAGTGTCACTGGCAGGGAAATTGATTGTCATCTTTTGTGCTGTTCACAAACCAAACGGTTTTCTCAAGCAGCTCAGGTATCTCCTTTTTTGCTTCAGAGTTGGGTTAACATCTGAAATCAGATGTAAAACTGCAGTAAATGCTCAGGTCTGTGATTTCGGATGATTCTTTGGTATTCTGTTTCTCTGATGCATTTAGATGACAGTTTGCCTGGGTGCCTTTCTCCCTTGAGAGGATACCAGTCACTGTTCTCTAGCAATACTAAGTTTTCCTTACAGGCACTTTTTCTAGGCTGTTTAAAATGTATAATGGAGGCTTATATTTTACTTTCTGAACCTTAGGAGAGACAAATAAGATTGGAGTCATAATACGGACTCATGAAAACTTGGCATAAGTAATGTTACATTCCTGCTCATACTCTTTCCTCATCTCTGACTTTCAAGAACACAGAAGAAACCTCATTCCTTAATGTTGTCCTTGGTGCTGCTCTTAGGATTTACTAAATGTCATATGTATTCCTTGAGTACAGAAAAGTTTAAAAATAAGTAGCTATATAATACAAAGTAACATCAGACTTCTCATTTTCTTTACTCCAGGGAAAATATTTATCCCCAAGCAGAAGCCTGTACAGTCTTTTACAGAAGAAAAATTCTCTCTTGATCCAGAACTGGAGGAAGCCTTGACCAGTGCCACAGACACAGAATTGGGTGACCTTGCAGGTTAGTTTCTTTTTGAAGTACGAATGGGCTGGTGCGTATTTAGAAAGACCTATAATTAATGTGGTAGTATATGTGTTATCTGAAATGTGACTATAGGAAGTTGTAGCTGTGATAGAAACTAGATCCTGTTATGTGCTGGTTTGCTTGTAGCACATCAGCTTTGTTCATTTGTGATAACTTATAGGAAGGTGTATTATTTTGTATCTGCAAAAGATATCTGATTTTCCAACTCAAAGCCTCTATGTTCATTCCTCAGACTAGCTGGTTTTTGTTGGGTACTCTACCGCTTTTTCTTGAGTATAATAATATGTTGCTATGTGCCTGCAGTCCTAAAGCTTCAGTCAATAATTGTGTGACTGAACTGCACTTTTAACTTTGATGCTTGAATTTCGTGAGGTCAAGTATTTCTAAGATGTGGAAGCTAACTAAAAAGTCTATAATTTTTTTTTCTACTTTAAATTATTAAGAGGTAGAACGGCTTATTGTACTGGTAACTGGGTGTTTTACAAACATCAGTCGTTATTATTTAAAGGAACTCTACACGTGAGCTGAATTATTCAGGAACAGTAAAACTGACTTCTTGCTTTTTTCTTTTTTCCCTTTTGCAGCTATACTGGGAATGTCCAACTTGATAACAAACAATCAGTTCTGTGATGTAGTAGGAAGCAGTAATGGGATTGACAAAGACAGCTTCTCCAGTAAGTGTGTACACAAGTGCTGGAAAAACAAGTTCTGTGTACTGCATGCAGTTACTGTAGCATTAACTCTTTTCTGTTGCACTAGCATTCTGTATAGACTATTCAGTCTTGAATTGGAAATGTGCATGTCTGTGACATTGCTAATTGAGTTCTGGCAGGAGGGGAATTAAATAGGTACACTAAAATCTATTCTGCAGTTAATTTGCTTTAGTGGGGATAAAAGTAGGCATAAACATGCATTTGTGTTTGTTAGTTTTTAGTTTTCGTGTTTGTAATTCAACTCCTATATGCTTTCTGAAGAAAGCTAGTGTGCAAGAAAAGCAGAAAGGCTGTGAGGACCTTTGGAAAAGAATTCAACTTTATGAAGATATGGTCAGGACAGGACAGTGTGCGTTTTGGGTGGGGGAGAGATGAAAAAGTTGATGAAATGATCTTTAAATACAGTAAATATTTAGTTGTGTATCATTATTCACAGTGAATGTATGTGACCTGTTTGATTATAATTAAATGCCTTTTCAGATATAGTAAAAGGTGAAAAAATGTTGCCTGTTTTTGATGAACCGCCAAATCCCACAAACGTGGAGGAGACACTGCAGAGGATTAAAGATAATGATTCCCGTCTTGTTGAAGTTAATTTAAATAACATTAAGGTAAGTACCTGAAGTCTGCAGTAAATATGCTGCGTCTTCTCAGAAGATGCCACTTTAAGCTGTAAAACTCTATGAGAGCGTGTGGTAGGCTTATTTTAAGTACAGCAGCCTTTCTGCTAAATGGTGCAGTGTGTGTAATCTCAGAAACCTGGAGCTAAACCGATAAGCCGTCTTGGTTTCTTTTGCCAAATGTGTGTTTAAAAAGTTTTAGATTTTCTTACTGCCAGACCAGATTTCTGTTGCTGCCAAGTTGGCAGCAGTTCAGGGGCTGACCATGGTGGAGTTAACTACTAGTTTGAATCCTTTGTCTTTGATGAAGCAAAGTGCTCTCAGTTACTGCTATTGCAAACAAAGTGATATTTGTACCTGACATCCTTCTGAGTCTTGTGCAAAAGAGCTGCGGTCAATTAGGGCTGCTTCTGCTCCTAAGTGTAACAGTTGTGTTTTTAAACATGACTAAAACTTTTGTGTATTTGCATGAGAGCAAACAGAGCTATAGCAGGATGGACTGCCAGCTGCAGCCTCGCTAGCAGCCTAGGCTGTTTGTTGCCCTTACTAAGGGAAGAAAATAAAATACATGGTTTAAGAGTATTGTACAGTAGAGAAATGCTAGCCAAAATAAATGCCTAAAAAGGCAACAGAGTAAAATTGCTGATATAATAAACTAAGAAATTTGCTGCTGTAATTAGTTATCTAAAATTATTCCTTTTACACTTGGTTGCTACTACACTGTAAAAATTATCAAACTATAAATTGGCAAATTCTAGAGTCATTCTCAATAGAACACGGAGAATAAAATGCTAATGGCTTCATCAGTGCAAAGCTCTAAATCTTTTTATGTTTGTGAAAGGCTAATTTGATGCTGGTAGCAGAATGTTCAGTTCATGCAAATTTTGCTCAGTAACAGTTCCAAGTCAGCTAAGTATTTTTTAACACTTCTGAAGAGCAGTGGTAGTTAATATTTTGTAGCACATTTTGCTGTAAAGAGAATAAGATAAAGGAAGAAGTTGAGAGGGAGGGGATAAACTTGTGTATCTCAAGAGAGTGAAATGCTATTTTTAATTCAAGAACATACCAATTCCAACGCTGAAAGAATTTGCAAAAGCCTTAGAAACCAACACGCATGTGAAGAATTTTAGCCTTGCAGCCACCCGAAGCAATGATCCTGTTGCTGTTGTAAGTACTCTTGCTAATGTGCTTTAGTGGGGTGCAAGGGAAATTAGGATGGAAAAACAATGGTAAGGGATTGAACTGAATCCTTTTTAAGTATTTTGGGTTGAAAATTATTAAATTCCATTATACTGTAAAATATGCTTTCTTTAACAAACCGTTCTTACAGCAAAGTTGGTAAATGATTACTGGTTGACTAATATGCAGCAATGCATCAGATAAGCAAGAATTATTTTTTCCAGTCCCTTCCCCTTGACTTTTCATTTTGCTAACCTCCTTCCTGCTTTTCTTTCTTTCCGATCTGTTTAGATCCTGATGTTCATTCCACAAGCCAATAGTATATTCAAAATTAACCTGAAAAGAAGCACATTTGAGGTCTGAAAAAGCTTATAATCTAACTAGAACTTTAGTTGAATAAATTTGTAAGATACCAGTTTCTCTGATCTCCCTGCTACCAAAGACTGGGTTAAAGCATTGGCATATGAAACACAAATTTAGTCAACTAGTATGTAGTTTGACGCAATTGAAATCTAAGTGTTTATCATCTGTGTTGAATCAAAAGCAGTACCTTATTTATTTGCAAATAAACAGGTAAGAAAACAGCACTAACTGTTGTGCCAGGATAATGCTTTGCTTTTGTTTTAATTTCAAAATAGGAAGAAAACTAGTTTGAAACACTCCGTTAAATGAACAAATGAACATTTGAAAGCTATGGTTTGAGTCAATTAAAAAGTTCTGTTCAGCAGAACTGAAACATCTGTAATAAAAATCTATAGAGGCTTGTTCTCTTGGGTGTGGATGTGTTGGGGATTTTTTTGCATTGTGACTTGATACAAAAGAACTTAAAGGGTATGATTTTTGTGACAGTAAACCTCAGCAGTTACCGATTCTTGTTTTCTTATTTTCTCAGAAATAAGATCAGCTGTAAGCCATTTCCATAAGAGTGCTTTTAGCTACACGCTGGACCTGTGCTTAGAGCTTTGCATTTTACTGCTTCCTACCAAGTCTGCAGACACAAGCATTTTGAAAGTCAGATCTCCTGTTTACAAATTAACCATATCTAATTCTCTTTCCAGCTGACTAACGTCCTTTCTTTGGCCTTTACTTAGCAGCTTGCATTACTCATTGTATGGTGTGAAGGCTTACAGAATGGAATTGGTCCAATATGCTAATTTCAGACAATTTATATTCTGTGTAGCTTTTCAGTTTGCAACATGAGAAAGGCAGGCCTTTTTTTGACTAAATACTATTCAAAAAGGGAATGTAGATACTACCTGGTTGAAGACTCGCTTCAGTCTCACATAATGAGTGAAAACTTGCAAAGTTACACCATGCGTCTGTGAACTTTTGCTCCTACTGAACTAGTTAGTGGAAATGGTTATCTCTGTGTCCTATGATGTACTGTAGCAAAATTCAAAAGTTTAATGATGCTTTCTTGCATTCAAAGGCTCTTGCAGATATGTTGAGAGTAAACACAAAATTAAAAAGTTTAAACATAGAATCGAATTTCATCACTGGAGTTGGCATTTTGGCACTGGTTGATGCACTGAAAGACAATGAAACACTGACAGAGATCAAAATTGATAATCAGGTAAGTGAGGTGGTGGTACTATCGTAATTAAAATCAGTCTATCCTAGTTGAGTATTTTTAGAAGGCAGCTTGTGGTAAACTTTCCAAAACGTTTTACTTTTTAAATATCTTCACCCCTCAAATGATTGATTGTCCCTAAGATTCTCAGAAGCATCCAGCTGAAGTTGATTCCTGGTCTCTACTGTGCTTGGTTGTGCTTTAAAGTGCACAATTGTATTTTATGAACTCCTGCCTTTTAGATTAATCAAAATGAAACTAAGTGTTTATTGACTAATCTGATGAAAGTATTCTGGTCTCTTAGGCTGAATACACATAAGCACTGTTGTCTTTATGTACCTTTTATTTTAACAGAGGCAGCAACTGGGCACAATTGCAGAAGTAGAAATTGCCAAGATGCTGGAAGAAAACACCAAGATCCTCAAATTTGGATACCATTTCACACACCAGGGACCTCGAGCCAGGGCAGCTGCGGCTATCACAAAAAATAATGATTTGGGTAAGACTTGTCAGTAGAGAGTGACTGTTAGATGAATCTGTGTGGGGCACAGGTTTTAAAGGTGTCTCTTTTCTGCTTTTCTGTTGACATAACCAGGATAGCAAAATCCGAGTAGATCAGTTTCAGATTTCTCCTGTGCTTTATTCCTACTCTTCTGTTGCTGCTTGATGTTCCTCTTTTATTTTGTTGCAAGGTGTTCGGGTGTATGACTCAAGGATTTTTAGCATAATCTAGAACAAGAACATCCAAATTCCACATGTGGCAAAGGGAGGGAAAATAATAATTTTGATTGCTCAGTTTCATTTGGATAAGATTCATCGTTTGTTTAAAAGCAGTGCCTGAAATTCATGGTGCAGGATACTTCAGTGCCAACACACCCGGTCTCATTTGGATTGCGTGAGCAAGGGAGCTGAACGTGCTGTCATGTGCAGAGGTTGGGACTGGGTCATCTCTTCCCTTATGGTTCTGTTCATGCCCAGGTACCTTCCCTGCCTCCCTTAAAGGCAGCTGCCAGCAGCCGCATCTTTATTTGCTGCAGTAAGTGTTGTTGGAGCTCATCTGTTAGAATCCGAACTAAATGGACCAGCAGAAATTGGTTAATAATGTAATACATGAGTGGAAATAGTTTCTACAGTAATATCAAATGCTTGAAGCTCACAACTACAACAAGATAATGTGATCCATCTATTTAAATAGAATTACATTTTAAAACTTCGTTTAATTAAACTTTTTGGCTTTAGGTGCTTTGTGGTATGGATTACACATCTCATCAGTGTGAAAATGGGCCAGGCAGTTTAGTATTAGTAGCAGTAGTTCAGGAACACATTAGAGGTAATAACATAGGAATTGGAATTTGATTTAAAGATATGCTTCCCCTCCAAGTAAAGTCGAAAGTGGAGGAGAACAGATCTGAAAGAGATGGAGGAGGAGTAACAGAATAGAGCACTGAAAGAGAAGAAAGGCATTAAGATACTGCATAACTGTTTCTGAAAATAGATTCTGAATCAGTTATATTTTTTTCATAACCCTTCAGGTGTCTCTCTAAGGTTTCTCTTTTCACTAGTTCTCACTTTAGTGTTTGGCTGTTGGAAATCTATGTTTCTATTGATATCTTGCCTTTTTTCTTTGCTTTCTTAGTCTGGAGTATGCGAGTAAAAGTTTCTGCAAATACCTTTTCATCTCTCCAGCCCTGAAGCTACACAGACAGGTTACCCTGCTGGGTATTGAGCACTGAAAGCTGAGATGTTCAAAGTCTCTCATTTCTGTCTTTGTATGTTTCTTCTAAACAAAGCGGTCTACATCTTCTTGCTCCTGTGTTTACACTGTGTTGTACTACTTCCCTTTTCCTTGTCTGAAACCGTGTGCTTGCTGCTTTTAACTGCATGATTGGAGAATGCTAAGGTTGGAAACTCTTCCATCTGTTCTTGGAGTTTGATGAAAGCAGGTATGCGTAACTTCTGTCCCGGACGAAAACAATCCGGATTCAAAGGGAGATGAGTCTATGGGTTACTCCCAAAGTGAGCAATGCATTGCCCTTGTAAAGAGTAAAATTCTAGTGTGATCCTGTTCTGATTCTTTCTTTAGACTGTATGTAAAGGGTTCCCTGAGACAGGAAGAGGCAGGGGAAACAAAGCAGTTTTCGCTCTGTTATTTTGATCTGGAGGTAAAGAAAATCAGCTCAAATTACAAATATCTGTAAAACTGTCCATGTAATTTCCAATTAGTGGATTTGAGAACAGAATCACTTTCATCTTATTAACATGTGCTTGCTCCACTTTTTTAAACAGAGGGGAGATGCCCTGTATAATTTCTAGGACTCAGCCTTATTTGTTGTGTCTGCACAGAAAAGGAAAACACAATTTGATAGGGAGAAAAGAAAATATCAATTAAAAATACTGCAAATATTGAGCAAAACTCCATTCATTCAGTCAATCTTGTGTATTCTTACATCTAAACAGCATGTGAGCTTTAGTGATTTTATTCATAGATTTTTGTCGCTCTTGCATTTTCTGTCAAATGAATATTTTTTTATTAATGGAATGTTTTAGGCTATTGAATGTAACATCTTTTTTTTTTTAAGTGTGTAAATTGTATTGGATACGCTGTGAAACTCTTGTACTGTTTCTTCTGAAACCATGTAAATGTAATTTTCCACCACTCGAAAGCTCCAATGTAAAAAAAAAAGACTACTGGCTCAATCTGCGTACCAAACATAAAATAATTAATGTTTCCTGCAAGTCTCTCTTTGCAAATATTTGAAGCTGTTCATGAGTAACACACAAGCTTAAAACAATGGGTGATACTAAGCGTTAATTACCTTAAGTTGTACTATGTGAAACCATGTGGCAAAGTAGGGAACCGCTAGTATGATTCCCTTAACTGTTGGTGATGTAGAAATATGAAAAGTAGTTACAATGATAATAGTAAAAGATATTTTTTTCTCTCTCCTTACAGTTCGCAAGAGAAGGGTTGAAGGAGACAACTAGTAGCCCTTGTTGTCAAAACGGTGTGGAGATTTCAAGGGTCGTCAAGGCATGCTCAGCACCGTGGGCTTTGGCCATCTTGGACTACATTTACCTGGGTTAGAAGGGAAAAGACTGGAAACCCCTTTCCTTTTAAAGCAAAGCTATATTAATCATCTGCTGGTATGCATCACATTTTTTCAAATTGAGACACAGTAACTGCACCAGTCTCTGTACCATAGTTTTTGGTTGGTTTTTTAAGAACTTTTTTGTATTTCAAGACTTTGGCTGTGCTTTCTACTAAAAATGTAGTTGCAAATCAATGGTGTAATTGTCTGTAGTCAAAGATGGGACGTTCAAGATTGTTGGGCAGATAACGACCTAATGGAAATGTTTGGTGGAAAATCCAGGGGTGCTTATTTACATGGAGGGGTGTGTATATTCTTGAAAACAATGCGTTAGTGATAAGGGATTCTTCACAGAACAATTGGACTCATTGTACAGAGCTGTTCAGCCTTGTTCATATGCACTGAAGAGAAATCTTTCACAGCTATCTTTCTTGTAATTCTTTTATATTTTTGGTTAGTTCTTGATACTGTGATTAAATTTAAAGACATCCCTTTAAACCATACAAAAACAAATTGGCGGACTTCTCCCAAGAGATTTGAGGGACTAATGAAAAAGTGGAAGCCTTGCACACAAAAAAACCCCAAACAAAACAAAACCAAAAACGGAGCCTTGCAAAGTGTCTTTCTATTACACCCGAATCCTTAAAGCCTTTTTCAAACTGTCCCATAGCTGTATCTTGCTCTGTATCTAAACTGGATGTGGTTTCAGACTCAAAACCAAAAACGATCAGCATTATTTAGTTCATACTCTTTGTTTAAAAATCCTTATCTACATTCATAAGTATCAGTTTCTCCAGAAGTAGTGGACATGCATTTGTTAAATTCTGGATAATTCTGTACAGGAAAAGCAGTCTTAACTGTAAATCCAGTGTCCTAAGTTGCTGGCAAATGGGAAAAATCCTTTTTTTCAAGCTGTTGCATTAAGCTATTAGTACTTCTTATAAATCGGTTGTTTTTCAACAAAGCAACAAAGTAACGCTTTTAAGAAAGGATTTTTCTATTGTATATACATCTGGATGTTGAAACACTACATAAGACATGCAGAAATTGATCAACATGCAGTGTGAAATCAGTGTGGCATGGTAGTTCTAGAAGGGTGTAAAGTGCTATACCTAAGCAAACTAATAAGGCAACAAGAATCACTTCAATTTCTGTACATAATCACAGACTTCCTTGAAATAATAGGAAAATCTGGAGGCTTTTTGGTGTAGGTCTGTTTGGACTGGACTGTACTAAGTTTGCTCAATGTCGTCTTGAGACCATAGACTCACAAAAATGTTCTAAAGGAGTGCTCAGCTACGCTTGTCGCAACAGAGAAGTCAACTGACAACTGTTTTCATCAAAGGATCATAATATGATGAGCATTTTATGTATAGAAAACATACTGGGCTGATGGTTTTGAATCAGGTTGTTTCTACTCTAAAAAATTTAACAGAGCAACTCTGACACTGCCCACGTAATTTGCTGCAAATTTTGTTTTGGATCTTTAAAAACAGACTTTGAATTTTACTGCAACTGTACAGAGAATTTTGAACTATAGTGCCTTCAGTGAGGATGTACATAACTGATTTATACTGGGTGAAGACCATTTTTTTTTTCCTATTTCAAAACCAGCCATTTATTATAGTTACAAATAAATGTGTGTTCTGAAAAGCAAGTTGGAATGAGTTCAGTTAACACCAAAGACTATACGTACTGTAACTTCAGGAGAGCTAGAAGCGATCCGACTAGTAACAGAAAGGGCTTCTTTTGGTTTTGGCTTTTGTAAATTTTCAAGGACTTTTTAGATTTTGAAATTTAAGTTCTTATGTAGTATGCACAAACTCACAAGTGTCTTTTTGCAGCCAGTGCTGTATAGACATGGCCAACGCATGTGATGTGCTGAGTTGCCTAAAGTTGTACTGTACTTTTTATTTGCTAGGCACCATAATCGTTTTGTGTCAAAAACCAGGCTGTACTGGCTTCCTTCATTTCTTGAAGGGCTGCAAGCTCATGACATGGGTTCATGTATTGCGATTCTGTGATGACTTATTTCACCATTATCTGACAAGATTAGGCAGTTATCTCCTACTTGAAGATGAGGAGAAAAATGAAAGGCTGGATTATGGAAATGACAGCCCAAATCCCTTCCTTTATTAAATCAAGTTTAGCTGCTTAATGGTTTATATTCCAATTAAAGGCAGAGGCTTTTAGGCTCCAACTCTCAGGTGTCCTGTCACAGATGATAGTAGTGGACCTTAAGTGGTTTGGCTCTGCAGGCAGCAGTGAAGTATTTGGCTGCTTGTGGGCACTTCCAGGACAGAGATCTGACAGGCTGGGCGCAGAAAACTAGGGTTTTTTTCAACGGGAGGAGTGTGGCCCTCCAGATTGTTGCAAGTCATCTGGCATTGCGCATGGAACGGTTACATCGATCACTTTCGTGCCTACGATATATACCCTTTTGGAATAAATGAAGGAATTCAGTCTGTAGTCGGGAATTGTAAACCAAAGTCTGATTTAACGCTATCAAGTGAGTGAGATCTTGTGTACAACTTCATTTTTGTTGAGCGCAGAAGTGCTATTACTTTGATAACCAGCTACCCTAAACACACGGTCTTTTTTTCCCAAGCAGGTGATATTTTTTCCTCCTTGATTATTTCCCAGGCTTAAAGCAGGAGTCAAATGACCACAGATGTTGTTGATTCTGTTGGTTCCAAGCTAAGCGTGGAAACAGCCTGTATTCCAAAGCAATTATCTATTTACTGTTGTACTTTAAAGAAATAGCCTCGTCCTCTCTACAGCTTGAGCAGTACTGTTTGTAAGCTGCAAACGAGCAAGCGTTCAAGTTCAATTTCCACTGGGGACACGTGGATTGAGTGTGTTAGCGTATCGGCACTGTATGCTGCCAGGTTGTAAACCAGTAGGAGAGTCGGATGATTAAAGTACTGTATTCTTTTGTGGTGGTCCTTGGTTTGCTGCACGCTCACTTGCCCGGAGATGACCCACGCGCTTACGCCAAACCGTTACTGTCCCCTCTCCCGCGGGAGGGCCGGTGCCCCAAGGGCCGGTGCTGTGGGGCTGGGGTTGGGGCACAAGGACGCGCGGGATCCCCGGGAAGCGTGAGGGGGCACGGTCAGGCCCTTCGCCCGAGCGAGCAGGGGAAGGGGGTGCGCGCAGCACGGCTTCGGGCGGCCGTGCCCGCAGACGGGCACGGGCCACCCCGCTCCGGGGACGGAGGGCTCGGGGCTCCGCCAGCAGCGCCGCCGGGCTAGGCCCCTGTCCCCGCGCACCGAGGGCACGGGAGCCGGATCTGACGCCGGGGGCCCCTGCGCCTGCAGCGGAGGGCAGTTTGTGTCGTCACGGGGCGCCGACAGGCGTTTATCGCGGATGCCGG
>VWZZ01003963.1:2080083-2167077 GCA_013399095.1 Psophia crepitans | reverse complement strand
AGGGTGCTCGGGCGGGGGTCAGCTGTCATCGGCGGCCGAGGAAGAATGACGGAGCGCCTCCCGGTTTCAGACGTTTGCGCGGTGTTTAAACGCCCGTGTCCGGCTCTGTAAGCCGTTTCTCGAGGCAGATGTGCCCTTTTTGCCGCTACAAACGGCGTTCGCCCTCGCCCGGCCTCTGCGAGAGGCTGCGCTGTCCGAGCGTGCCGGGCACCCGAGGCCGCTGGCGCGGGTTTGTAGGCCCTCCTGAGCTGTATGTGTCTGTTTACTTAGTTTAAGCCGTCACTTTCAAGTTTTTTTTTTTCGTTTGGGTAATTGCTTGTTCTCTCCCCGACATCAGCATGTTAGGTGGTAACTTGTGGCTCAGTGCTTTGCCTGGAATCCATCATTTTTCATTGTGTCTTTCACCGGCTGTGCCTTATTAATGCACACTTTATTGTTCTAGGTAACTTTTAGAGTTCTTTCGTACAGTTCTCTGTAGGTTCTCTTTCTAGATTTCCGTTTGTTTTTTTAAATTTTTTTTAAAGCAATGCCCATCATCATCTTACCTGTGTCCTTGTAGCGACATTTCAACTCCTGTAAGGGTGATATTTGTTTTGCAGATTCCGATTCTGGATCTGAGTCTGATTCCGATCAGGAGAATGCTGGCTCGGGCAGTAATGCTTCTGGAAGCGACAGTGACCAGGATGATGACAGAGAGGCAGCAAAACCCAGTAACAAGGAGTTATTTGGGGACGACAGTGAGGATGAAGGGGCATCTCATCACACAGGGAGTGACAACCACTCCGAAAGATCCTACAACCGCTCTGAAGCTTCAGGGCATTCTGAGCATGAAGATAATGATCAGTCAGATGTGGACCAGCACAGTGTTTCAGAAGCTGCTCATGATGATGAGGAGGATGATCGAAGGCATGGGTCAGATGAAGGTAGCCATCATTCAGAGGGAGATGGTTCTGAAAAAGCACATTCAGAGGATGAGAAGTGGGGCAAGGAGGACAAAAGCGATCAGTCAGACGACGAGGAGAGGCAGCAGAACTCTGATGACGAGGAGAGGCAGCAGAACTCTGATGACGAGGAGAAGGTGCAGAACTCTGATGAAGATGAAAGGCCGCAGATATCTGATGATGAGGAGAGAATGCAGAACTCAGACGAGGAGAAGATGCAGAACTCCGATGATGAGGAGAGGCCACAGGTCTCGGATGAGGAGAAGATGCAGAACTCGGATGATGATGAACGGGCCCAGCATTCTGACGAGGAGAAGATGCAGAACTCTGACGATGACGAACGGGCCCAGCGCTCTGATGAGGAGGACCAAGAGCATAAGTCTGGTAGGACTGAATACAGTGGTAACCACTTGCTTCTGGTTTGATCTCTCTGTGGTGTTCTATTTCTATTGGCCTGAAAAGATTCAGACTTCAATGTAAAGGCATTGATCGCGTAGCTTTCAACTGTCGTCATCTTTGTAATGGTTTTTTATGCAGTACTTTTAAATTCCTTTTCGTCTGAATCAACTTATTAATATAAAGGAATCTGAAAATATGTGGAACAAAATGTTTAATTTGCTGACAGTAATTATGCTCCTTAGGAGAGTCTGCAAGGGGTAGTGATAGCGAAGATGAAGTCCTGCGAATGAAGCGGAAGAAACCAATCGCCTCAGATTCAGAAGTGGACAGTGATACAGAAGGACAGAAAGGTGAACGGTGGCATCGTTTTGTGGGCGTTTGGGTGGTTTAATCCTCACGTTAGGTGCACCATGCAGAACTTGATAAAATGAGCACGTGCTGTATGGTGGCCATGGACATAACTAGTGCCATGGATGTAACAAAACGGCACAGCAAGGCTTCTCTGTGGGGAAGGACACGCTGTATTTCTGCAGATTAGTTAGCTCTGTCAGGTTTTCAGTTTCTTCCATGAGAAACGGAGTTTTTCTTTTGCACAGGTTGTTTCACACATTTTTACTGAAAGACATTAAGAAACGGTGCCTCTCGTCAGAGCAGCCCAGAGAACCTACACTGGGTTTTGTGATGTGTAGCTGGCTGAGAAAGAGGTGGTGATTCTTCTGAGAAGTAAAACCTCCAAAACGTGTAATGAAGTTGCTGTTTACTGTATTTAAGTTGATTACTTGAGTAAGGGATGATCTCATACTCCATTTTTTCAACTACATTTTCTTATTTGATAGAGCCTTTCCAGGAAAACATACCTTGAAGCCTTGACTTAAAAATACGCAGGGAAACATTTTCAGGATAAGAGAATAACATGTGCTTCATTTGCAATTTTTAACCTTTGTAGGTGATTTTAAGTGGTAGTAAAAGTAAAGAATGCGTTAATCTTTTTTTCTGTGAGTGTGCGTGCATGTAGGGGGGAGCGTGCCCATCTATTTGTGTGTTTTAACATAGTAATTTTTTTGCTCAAGAGCATGCGGATGTCATGGATCTGTTTGGAGGTGCAGATGACATTTCCTCAGGGAGCGATGGAGAAGACAAGCCACCAACACCAGGACAGCCCATTGTGAGTAGACTTGACTTTTGAAATCATTAACATGCCATGCCACTCTGAAATGTAGGACACGGATTGAGTTTGATAATATTTGGGGGGGGGGGAAGAATAGAATAGAATAGCATTAAGTAAGCATTGTGGATAATTTTGCCCTATCTGAAAGAATTATTAAAGTTTTATACATAGCAACATCAGATGGATTAATTTATCTGCTCTCCACCATCCCTGCTCCACTTTTTGTACTTGAAAGAAGTACAATGAGTAGTTCTGATTATTATCAAGGAAATTACAAAGCCATAGCTGTCTTTGGTACCTTAGTACAGCTGTTTGATAAATTTTTTCATTTGGGTCTTGATGATAGTACATAACAGTATTTTTTTTAATCTGGGAAAAGTTTTTCCTTGTTTACTTTGCAGTCCTTAGCTGAGAACTGTATGCCAGCTCCTTTGCTGTTCCCTTATTGTCTTTGGTCTCTTGAGCTTGCACTGGTGTTTAAATCACGTGAAGTGGCGTATGAAAAAGCTGAGTTGAATTGCTTTCACTGAAAAGGTGCAAGTTCTTTCACGCGAAGCTTTCCGATCTCCCTCGGTGCATACGGAAGACATTTCTTTAAGCAAAATGTAAGCGCTCATTAAAGCAACGGTAGCCAGACAGACTTTTTTCACTTGTGCTCCTATTCCCCTTTTTATCATTAGGATGAGAACGGGCTGAGTCAAGAGCAGCAGGAAGAAGAGCCTATTCCAGAAACTAGAATAGAGGTAGAAATACCAAAAGTAAACACAGACTTGGGTAATGATTTGTACTTCGTGAAGCTGCCCAACTTCCTTAGCGTGGAGCCCAGGTAATTGCACACTAAATACATGATTGATAAGGCTTTTTAGTGTTTCCCTATATTGCTTAGATTTTAGTAATAGGATGAAATATGTTGGCCATATTTAAAATGGTTGACATTAAGAACGCACCCTTTCGGTTGTGATCAGTCAGTATTAATATCTGTTGTTATCTAATGGAATGCTGAGTCATTTTCTTACGACCTTGGGTTTCAGCTTGATTGAATAACTTTTTGTCTTTAAAAAGCAAACAAAAATATGGTTTAGTTGAAAGCACATGCTGTCAGCTGAATTTTAAACATAGGTTCAGGCTTTCAGAGGTGTGAAAGTCAAACACACAGGATCTTTATGCACTTTTCAGTGATTAAAACATCATTTTGAGTTTTAGAATAAGCCCTTTTTAGTTGTGTGTGCTAAATGTACTGTTTAACTTATGAAGAGGCTGAGTACTCATTTTCCTGTTTACCTAACCCAAGCTAAAGAAATTTTCTAGACTTCATAAGGAAAACAAAATAAATTAGTAGAGCTGTGTGTGATGTTAGGTCTGGCCCTAAGCCCATCTTCCCTGCTTCTAGCAAATTGCTGTTAAATCCAGCTCTTCCTGTGTTTCGTTAAGCAACTTTATGGTGTTGTTTAAGAGGTGCCTCGTTAGCTGGCAGCGTAGCAGCATAGCGTTGTTTCTGTTACACGTTAGTTAAATCATTCTTCCTGGCTTTCTCGCTATAGACTGTTTCAGGAGAGAACTGCTAAGGATCTGGTTTGTGTAATCAGTAATAGAAGTCTTGGGGATCTTTGGGGGTCAGGCAGGACTGAAAACAGTTGTACAGTAGCAGAGTCTGTTTATCACTTACTTCCCTTGCCGTAGCCTGGCAGCTGTTAGGAAGGAGGCTGGGGATTGGACTGCGCACCCCAATTCCCACCCCAGTCATCAGGTTTTTTGAAGGAAGAGAGGAAAAACAGTTTTATCTTACTTTCCCTTTGGTTGGTTTTGAGATTCAAATAAAAAATTACAAATATTGTACTCTTAGAAAATCCCTAATTCACCACATTTATAAGGTGATAATTTTTATTTTCTCTGTGCAATATTGTATGTATTTTGTTCCAGACTTAACCCTGACCTCGTCGTACTGATGCTAAGGAAACAGTATTTTCTGAGGCAGGCTTGCTTTCTTTAGCTCGAGCCTTTGAGAGGGCCTGAATGTTAAAGTGGCTGTAATTGGTGGTAGGGAGGACACTTGGGCAGGCCTCCTGCGGGGTGGAATCAATGCGATAAATTACATTACTGCAGAAATGGCCACCTCGCAGCTGCAGCGCCTGCTGGGGTGTGTGTGTGTATAACTGAAACCTCTCCATCACCTGTTATTATGCACAACTCTAGAATAATCTGGATTAATTTCTAGAAGAATAAAGACTGTTATACAATTTATTACAGACCTTTTGATCCCCAGTATTATGAAGATGAATTTGAAGATGAGGAGATGCTCGATGAAGAGGGCAGAACTAGGTTAAAACTCAAGGTATAATGTTAATTTTCCTTTTTTATACTCATCTAGCCACATTTCTTCAAAGTCTGTTTCAAGTGTTTTAGAATGGTGTTTTGAGTTCTGTTCAGATGATGAAAGGGTGAACTGGTTCAGCACTGAGGAACATTGATCCATTTTAGTAGTAAATTAAAAAAAAAAGCTTGAGAGCTGAGTTTCACTACAGAAGCTTCACCTTCATTTCTTTGCGTCATGCTACAAATGATCTAGCCTTCCCAACTGTAATTCTTGACCTATGTAGAGTATATTTTACCACTGTGTTCCTTACTGTGAGTTAGAAAAAGTGTTTTGGCTGTTTTCCACAGGTAGAAAACACAATACGATGGCGGATGCGACGAGATGAGGAAGGGAACGAGATCAGAGAAAGCAATGCACGGATAGTCAAATGGTCGGATGGGAGGTTAGTTTGGGCTTTCTGCTGCTGGAGGGGTAGGGTTGTTCTAGCAGTGAAACGCCATGGCGTGCAAAATGGGAACGTCAACAAACTTTGTCAGTTCTGCACGGCAGAAATTGTTTTAGTCTCGGTGCTTCGAAAATTTTCTGCTCTGCTTAGTTTGGATTGAAATATAATTATTTGTTTTATATAAAAAGGAAACGTGAAAGCTGTCTCCATTTGTAAAGGAGGCAAAAAATAGACTGTGGTGGCTTTACCAAATGACTGATACATGAATCTCTTTCAAGCATGTCCCTCCACCTGGGCAATGAGGTCTTCGACGTGTACAAGGCACCGCTGCAGGGAGATCACAACCATTTGTTTATCAGACAAGGGACAGGTCTACAAGGACAGGCTGTTTTCAAGACAAAGTTAACCTTCAGGTAAACATGCTATTCTATAGAAAACGTTGATACTCTTTTGCAATTAAGTGTTGTAAAGTAGTATATAAAAATGAGAGAGATGCAGTTCATAAACTTTGGGAGTTTAACTGTTTAATAAGAATGTGCTGTTTTCCGAAGTCAGTATTGCGATAAAATTTTTCCTAAATTAGGTGTCCCCAGTTTGAAAGATTAATACACTATTCACCACGATATGTAGGCTACGTGTATTTTTATATATAGACTTACTTTAATTTGCATTTTTAAGTGCAAGTCTTCATCAGAATGAGAAAAAAATACTAATATTGCCAGAAACTGACCTTTCTTTGGATGCACAGTTGCTATAGAGATGATTATTATGTCTTGGGATATTGATGCAGAAAGTGAGGGTGATTGCTTAGGCTGGTAATGGACTGCAGATGGTTTTTCTGAGAGAGGAATTGATGTCTCCAGTGGCTGTTACAATGCACAGAAATAAAGAAATAAAGGACGGTGCTTTCACTTTTGTGCAGCTGAATCTCGGAAAGCTTAAGCTTGCTGGCTCTACCGTTGTGCTTTAAAAATGGATACATTCCTTTCGGAAGTATTTAACCCATAGCGATTTTTTTTAACAGGCCACACTCTACGGACAGTGCCACTCACAGGAAGATGACTCTGTCTCTGGCAGATAGATGTTCAAAGACCCAGAAAATTCGTATTTTGCCAATGGCAGGTCGTGATCCAGAGTCTCAGCGCACAGAAATGATTAAGGTATTGTGGCATGGAACATTCTTATCTGCTGATTTAATCTAAAAAAAAAATCATGACTGGAATATAGCTGAACATTGCTGAACATTTTATGACTTTATGAGTGTGTTTGGGAGTTGTAGGCAAGAGTTGTTAGCCGTGGGTGCAGTTTGCTTAACCTTACAGATTACAAAACAATCAGAATATGTATAATCTCTACACTGCTGTGAAATTTCAAGAGCTAGAGTAGAATAGAAAGTGCTCTCGAGTGGTTTTTATTTTTCTTCCTCAGTCTTTATATATCGCTTCTTTCTTTGGACAGAAAGAAGAGGAGAGATTAAGAGCTTCCATTCGTAGAGAATCTCAGCAGCGAAGAATGCGGGAGAAGCAGCATCAGCGTGGTCTGAGTGCAAATTATTTAGAACCTGATCGCTATGATGAAGAGGATGAGGGAGACGATGCAATCAGTCTAGCAGCTATCAAAAACAGATACAAAGGTGGCATCAGAGGTAATAATATACGTACCAGCACCTGAGTAGGGCTTGTGTGATTCAGATGGATTAATTTCACGGGAGTGTTCTGGTGAGATGGTATTTTGCCACTTGATTTGATATATGAGGAGACATGAATTCAGTTTGTATGAGCTGATTTTGTTTACTCTGGAGTTAGATTCTGCCAGCTTTTTGTGGGACTAAATGTAAGAACATTGGTCATAGTATTCTGTCTTCCTCACCAATTTCAGCTAGAGATAAATATTTCTCTTCTCATTTTTCTCTGTAGAGGAACGTGCTAGAATCTACTCTTCTGACAGTGATGAGGGCTCAGATGAAGATAAAACACAAAGACTACTCAAGGCAAAGAAACTTACCAGTGATGAGGTAAGAAAAGGATCTTAAGCTACTTATTTTCAGTCAGGAACATTTCTTGCACTAAATCTAGTTTTTAAAGATGAGGCTTTTGTAGTTTCATTTATGCTGTGATGAATGTATTCCTTGACTTTGCATGCTTTCCATGGTAATTAATCACCAACTCCTTACGCACTGCATTAGTTCATAGACCTCTGTGATTCCCGAAGGAGGTCACTATTGTTACTGCTGATTTAAAGATGGAAAAATTTATGCAGAGTTATGTAAAATTACTTCACTGAAATTCTGCAAGGAGTAAGAAGACTTAGTATCAGAATCCTAGTGCAGTTTTGTCTCAAGCTACATGGTCCTCTCCTCTTTCTTATGGAAATAGCAGAAGCATTTTCACGTAGTATTTCTGCTCTTTTTAAATAGAAGAGATAACGAGTTAAAAGGAGTTAAGGTTTTTGCTAAAGAGACGTTATCCATCATGCACATATCATCCTAAACATGAGGCCACGATCAAGTAGACTGTTTGCTGCAGCAGTGGTGCTGTTTCCTCTTCTAAAATCCTCCTGTGTTGGTTTGTAATTTGTCACTGCTGGGTACAAGCAAAGGGCTCTTGGTGTATGTCGTGTCTTGAGGTTTCGTTCATTTCAAGTAATGTCACTTCTTCTGAAAGTGATGTCACTTCTGATACAGCACTGCTGTGTAACACTTCTCAAAATAGATAGCAATTCTGAGGTTAAAACTTAACTATTTTCATCCAGTGATAGAAGTGGAATCAGGAAGTATACGGACTCTGTCCTGTGTCAGCTGTACCTGTTTAGTCTATTTTCTTGACCCTTGCTCCTCATTCTGAAACGCTTCTGTGGCAAAGAGCCCTAGGACATTCACTGCGTACCGTGGGAAGCTGAAAGAGGAGAGGATTTTGGAATTCGCGGCAAAGGACGGTTGACGCTGGCTCCCTGGCTTCCCGCTGCCCTGTTCCAAGAGGGAATTAGGTTGGACCCGGTGTTCGGCCTGCTGGGTTTTAGTACCCCCTTAGTTTGCTCACTTTTACACATCACCAGCTCTGCGTTACTGTAATCTTGCTGTTGATCAACATAGTGCAGCCCCGGGTTGCAGCTGTGCTTGCATTTCCCTGGAGCCAAGCATGGCTTAGGAGTGGTAGCTTGGACACACCTGAGCTCTGCTGATAGACGCCTTCACTTATCTGGCAGAATAAGAAATACAAATTGACTCAGCTTAATAGGTTCTTAGTAATACCTTGTTGGTTACCAGAGATGTTTTTACACTGGCATGCTAGTTTGATTAATCTGCCTGTCCTGTTGTACTGGAAATTGTATTTTATTTAAATGTTTATGCGTAGAATATTGTGCAGAAGTTTAAAAAAAAAAAGGATGTTTGAATAGGTCAGTGTAAGCTTATGGAATATTTCTAATACCATTTCTTTTAAGAGATTATTTTAACTGTTAATTATTTATTTAATTGTTCTGATTTCTAAGATACTCCCAAGTTGCTAGTTCATGACATAGCAAATGTCAGGACTTTGCAATTCCGGTCTCTCAGGAGAAAAGGTCTAGTCAGCAGCATTTCTCTGCTGCTTGAGGAACGATCGCCTCCATTTTAAAATGGTGCGCCTTAAGGTAATACTCCGGTCAGGGCCACGGAGGGGTGCTGCGGTGTCGCTGAGACAGCCGGTGCTGCACAACTGCTTGCTTCCAGTCACCGCGGAGCGAGTACGGTATTTGTAGTACGTGTCCACATAGCGAAACACGGACTTCCTTGTACGCAGGCCTGCTTCTGTGTGCTGTCAGTCAGCAGCACAGCACAGATCTTTGTTACCATTACTGAAAACGTCGGTCTCTTTATTAATACACTTTATCACCACACAGGAAGCAGTTCTACTGTTACTGTAGTTAACAGGAATATTCTGCTAAACAGGAAGATGAATCATTTAGCAGTAGCCTAGATAGATTACAAGAGAAGGCTTGTTCTGAGGAAGAAGCTGTCATTGAGAGCCTCACCCCTACTAATTTCTGTTTTCTATTCTTGATATTCCTTCCTGAGATAATATGTCAGTATAGCATAAAATGCTTTGAAGGAAACAACCTTCATTAAGAGGTCTGAAACTAATAATTTATTCAAGTTCTGAAACTCAATCTTTGCTACTTCTTAAAATCCAAGTAATATGTGATGCTTTTTGTAAAAAAACAAACAAAAAAAACCCAAACCACCACCACCAACAAAAAACCCCCACAAAAAAAAAACCACCCAACAAAACCAAACAAAAAACCCAACCAAAACCAAGACCAACAAATGGAAAAATGTATGAGGTTACTTAGACCTGAGGGTATTTTTAAGACTGCTCTTTTTTTAAAGAATAATTGAGTTACCACTTGTTTTTCATGTCAAAATTGATGAGTTTTGCATTAACAACTTGTGCTTTGTAGTTTGATAAAACGTTTTCACAGCATTCTGATGTAAAATGTTGTTTGGAAGGATGATTTAAACTGAACTGGTGTATGTGCGCATGGAATAAAAACCAACCTGTTGACTCTATATTTAGGTACTAAAAATTGGACATCCAGCCTATAAAAGTTATTATGGTATTGCTTGCAAATAGGTAATTAACTCAATGGTTTGAGTTCCTTTGGCCTCCTAAACTATTCTATTTCTTGAAGTGTGGTGGTGATTCTCAGTACTAGTTGTTTCTCATCAGGTTTTTTCCCCTTATGCCAGTGAATGGTTTAGAGGTTGGGGTTTTTTAAATGAACAAACAAACAAAATGCCTACTCATTTATCGAGTTTCTTCTTTGCTTCGGTAGCTATAACTGAAGGTGTGCAAATGTCACTCGTCTGAAAACTTAGCAGAGCTAAGGAAAAGCTTCCGCATGTTGAAAAATTCACCAGAAATCCTAGGAATTACCTGTGCTTGTAAGACTTGCTGAGAATGATACTGCATGTGCCATAAATCCAGATTATAAATGGAGCGGCAGCTGTACGATGGACCCTCTCAGGTTGGGGTTGGAGACTGGAGGCAATGCTGACGAAACTTGAAGTGCTGGTACCTAAGCAGTCCTGCATCACAGTTATATAAAATGGCAATCTAGGAGTAACAATTTTGCTTCCTTACAAGAAAGGCTTTGAGGTCTTTTTGTTCTTCTGAGTTTTTTATTTTAGCTTGAGGTACATTGATTTATTTTTGTCCTTTTTTGCCTTTAGGAAGGTGAACCTTCTGGGAAGAGAAAAGCAGAGGATGATGACAAAGCAAGCAAGAAGCATAAGAAATATGTGATCAGCGATGAAGAGGAAGATGATGACGATTAATATTAAGGAAGCACAACAGTTGACTTTTTTATTTTATATATATTTATATGTATATTGTACAGTTCTCTTACAGCAAAGATGTAAGTAACCATAATGGGGTTATTTTGATAAAGGAGAATTCCATTGAAGTCTGCGTTTCTGGTGTGAATAAAGTTTTTTTGACTTCCTTCTACTTTTTAAGATTTTTCTCTTACTGCAGCAAACGTTGCACCAGGGATCATCACAGTGCCGGTTTTATCTTGCACGGTACACTTTCAGTTTTGAGAATTGTAGCAACTGGTTATCCAAGTGAATTAATCAGTGATTTTTACTGATTCATTAGGAGAAACCATTCTAATCTTTACAGAATGCTTAAATTACAAGTTTGCCGTACAAGGGCAAGGCAGTTTAGCTTACTGTTCACATGGAAGGGTTGGAAGAACATAGGAGTGATCCGGTACAATTGTGGTTTGTCCTAGAAATTCCTTTTTTCCTGTTGAGAGTACATTGCTATGCTGGTGTATTTTGATGACTGAAAATGTTTCATACAATTTTTGAGTAAACTGTGAATTCCTGCAGTTAGAATAGTTAACTGATCACAGAAGACGTTTATTTTTCATGCATTGAAGCCCAGAATGAAAATCCACATCTTGCCTGAGTGTTAATACTACTGGTACTAATGATAATGATAATTGGCTCGTGCTAGTGATGTGAAAGTCAGAGTAAAAGCACTTACTTAACAAAACTAAGAAATTTCTGCAAACAGAGATGAAAGTGTCCTTTAAACGGTGAAGTGAACCACAGTGCAAAAAATAGCGTCTCATAATCTCATCTAATCCTTATGGTGCTATTTCCTATTGGTCCTGGTTGGGTTTATAAATAGGTTTGTTTAGCTGGGAAGTCACTGGGGGAGAATGTTCTGGAGAGAATCATTGCTGCTGCTTTTTCACCATTTCTAAACACCTTATTTGACAGCGTAGTGCCTGTCGTAAAGTGGGGAAAGGCCAGAAGGAATGTCTGACCTTCTGCACGCTTCCTTTCCGAGGTGGGATGGCCCATATGTGGTTTCTCCTGCCGGTGAGCGAGCATTCAGATGATGTCTGCGTTGCTTTTTTAACTGACTTCATGCAGTCTTGCAGAGTTTGGATACAGCTTGAAAAAGGTACCAGGAAGAAACCAGAACGAGCTTATTGCCTCTTTAAACAAACCCACTGACTGGTGCTGTGAAAAGTTTACGATGCGGATTTGTGTCACGTAAGATGAAATAAAGTAGCTGATAGTTACCTAAGAAAGACTGTCACACACTGAATCCTGCTTTTTGTAAAGCAACAGAAGAGCACAAGTGCCTCATAGTGAGCATTTTGCCCTCGTGACATTCCCTGGTTCTTTGAGATACAGCTTTCAACCTGGGCATCTTGCTTTTGTCATCTTTAATTAGGGTAGCAGTTTGCCAAAATCCTCTACCTCCGCTTCTCCTGCCTGGAAGGCACGGGAAGCGTTCTAGCTGCAGTGGGACGGAGCTCTGTGTGCGTTAATGTATTCTGCTGAGCAGCTGACTGCAGCAAGTATGAAAACAAAGTGAAAAATTCCAACTCAGAAGTCTGAGTGCCTGAGAAACTGTTCTTTTTTTCTATAATTAAATTGTTATCTAAGAGTTCCTGTGCCTCTTTAATGTGCAGATAAAACCTTTCTCCATCTGCTGGAATTTTGACCCTGTAATCCTCTTACTTTAGACCGCTGCTGGGAGGCTGGTCCTTGCGTGAGGCTGCCCACTCTCCGTGTGTAACCTCCTTGGGAAGCAGCCGGCTGCTCAGACCCGTTCTGTATGGGTGTAGCGTGCTGTACGTCCACCTGAAAACCTCCCAGGTACCTCTTAAAGAAAAAACTTGGTGTATGGAAACACCCCACGGTTTCACTGGTGATCTATTTGCTTTTCTGTCAGTTTAATTGAAGCACTGGCTGTTTTTATTTTTACTACACTCCTGTGAGTGAAAATGTTTTAATCGCTTTCGTAGGTTTAGTGCTGACTAAGCCTTTACTAAGTGGTCCACGTCAGCTTCCAAAAATGAGGCTTTGTGGATTACAAAGATGAAAAGAAGTAATTTTTTACACTGTCGTCTTCTGTAAATTGCTCTTTTAAAGTCTTGTTTAAATGGGGAATTTTAGAAAGTGTTTTTTCAGCTTAAATTGGTTTAACAGTCATCTCCTAATTAAAGTCACTTGAATGAACTTAGCCTTATCCACAGTATTTTTTTAGTGAGTCTAATGTACAGTTTTATTTAACTCAAAGACTGTTTTTGCTGTGCTCTTCCCAGCCTCTAAGTATGACAGAATTACTTGGAATTGTTTCATTTTACCCAAATTAAAAATATTAAGCCACAGGAAGGAGCATGTGGATTGAACTGTGTTTGCTCTTGTACTGACTGGTCAGAATACGTCTCCCAGAAAGGGCACGGTTTGAACAGGCTCCAACAAAGAAGTTGTTCTTTGAAGAGCTGATATTACGCTGTGTGAGTGCTAGATTTTTCTGGCTCGTGACAGGATGTAGGATAAATTCTCTTGAAGCAGTCACCTAGAGCTGTTCTTGGCTATATAGTTCTGTTGTTTCAAGTATATCCTTCAACTGTGTCCTGGTCTCCAGTGGTTCATCTGGAGTTTTCTCTCTAGTACTTGGTAGCCTTTTCCTCCAGCCGCTTCTCCCCGTGCTGGCCACGCAGCGTGGCATGGGTTTCGTGCTGCAGGACACCCGATGGATCGGGGAGCTCCCACCGAGAGGAGCAGCTGCTCGTGCTGTCCTTTGCTCTTCCTAGCAGCAGGTTTGGCTGTAACTGGCCCAGCTCTGCCGGTCAAATTGCTGAACTGTCAGGAAGTTTCTGTTCTGCTGAGTTCTGGCGTTTCGTGCCAGGCATGCCTCCAGATCTGCCTTACTGGCCGTGTGAGCCCGGGAAGGTGGTGTGGTCGTGACTTGGGGGACATCAGGGAAGGGTGACCTCCTTGGCAGAGGTAAACACTGACTTGGCTTTCTTCTGAAAACTTTCCTTGCCCATACAGAAAGAAGTGGATGTTCTCTGCTGGTGTAGCTGCCTCAACCGGCACACTGGGAAGTCGGCTGTGCCTTGAGGTGGTGCAAGGGGAAGCAGAGGTGGAGCAGGACAGCTCCGGCATATGGCAGCCACTTTTAGCTCAGCTCTGGGACGAAGCTGCAGCCTGAGGAATGTGTTAAACACGAGATGGTGACTTTCCTATGAAGTCGTGGGTATTTATTTCTCAGCCAGGAGGCACAGGGGTCCTTGGTGCCGGCCCATTCGAGTAGAGCGCTTTGGTTTAACGGCATTAGCTGCTCCTCAGGCTCTCCGGGTGGTGCTGGATCTATAGAGATCATTAGGTGGGAATGATTGAGAAGATGATTTGTTCCTGATAACTTTCAGTTTTTGCTATAAGAGGTATAATGCCTTATACTCAGAAACTTGGGTAGGCTCTTCTAACGCTCAGGAACCTGCCTGTGGCTTGACTGGGAAGTGCCTGCTGGAGAGCAACGGGACTAACCCCCGCTGGTGCCCGGGGATGCCCTTTGGCTTGAGCTGGGGTTTTTAACGCTTGTTGGGACGCGCAACACTTGCAGAGAAGCTGCGAACTGGTATTGATTGCTAGCTTGTATCTTTGCTTTCAAACTCCTGGGCATTCTGAGGAATTACAGAAGTGAAGTAGTTGAGAAAATAACATAAAAGTCAGGAAATCTATGCTGAAATGATTCTCTGACACAAAGCCTTTTTATTTAAAAAAAAAAATAGGAGCCCCTTTGACAGGACTCGGTTTCTTGAGGCTTTTGGTGGTTGTCTTTAAGGGGTATTTTTATGCTTTAAAAGCCTACAAATCTTAGTTTACTGGGCTGATATTTGGAAGAAATCAGTTATTAAAGTGGAAGCTTAATGTCAGAAAGTGGTTTTTGTGTTGGTGTGGGGTTTTTTTTCCCATTAAGGCTTAGTCTTGAAGAAATAAGAGGTGGCAGAGCCAGTTTACCAACAAATGTAACTTCACGTCTCTGGGTTATGTTGAAATTTTCTGGGAAGCAGTGACATTCATGTAGTTATCGTTAGTCATGGAATTGTATCCATGTTCTATTCTTTAATTTACCATAAGCAAAGATAAATAAAGTCTTATAAAACAGTGGGAGTATTAACTAACATATTCTCTTTTTTTGTATCCTAAGACCGAGTGAGATTATATCTCATTTTGTATTGCTTCATGCTTTTCCAGTTCTTTGCAGGATACCTCACTTCAGAACATGACTCTGGAAGTGGGGTGCTCATCGTAGCCTGGTAATCTGGCAGGTTTCTGAGGTGGGTTTTTTTATGGAGTGTAAAGATGTACGATGGCCATTCTGTACAGGGCAGGGTCTTACAACGAGACTCATTATTGATCTTATGATATAAGTCTGGTTTTGGAAAAATTTCGTGGATGCTGAAGGAGCACTGGCATTTTCAGTAAGTAAAGGAAATAAACGTTAGGGGTTTGGTACCAGCAGCAGCAGCCCTTCCAGTGAGGTGTTTAGTGCGCTTGTATTTAGTGTTCATCTCCTTGGTGGGGGGGCTGAAACGGTGAGCTCTAGAATCCTGCGATGGCTGTTGGCCCAGCCTTGGTTCCAGTTGTGTTCACTGCCAGCAGCTTTCAGGTCTGTTTGCTGGTATGGAATAAGGTAACTGAACCTGTGCGAGCGTGCTGTTGCCCAGTCTTGGTTTTCAGCTTAAAATAAGCTGCCCCTTGGGCTATGCTGTATTTGTGAAGGGAAGAGTATATTCCAGAGAAGATAAGGAAGGATCAAGCCGAGGTGGTGTGGCTAAAATGTGGCTTCTTTTTTTTCCCTTTTCTTTTCTTGTTTTTGCCTCTCAAAAGTAACTGGAAAAACCCACCAAAATCACAGCTGTGCAATTCCAAGCTGACCCAGGGCAGCTTGCGCGTTCCCACATTCACACCTGGTAATGCTAGGAGGTCTCTCCATTCTTGCAAGCAAATTAATCTGGGCTGGATTATGGGAAACTGTTAATTTAGACTCTGAAAGTTATCTTTCTTTAAGTAAAGGCAGATCTTTCACATTTTTCTTAGAGGATATCTCATTTTACATTAGCATTAACGCAACTTGAGTTATTGCCCCACTTCCTTCCCCCCCCTTTGCCACGCTACGTATGTCAGGTCAGTAACTTGTCTTTCGGATTGAATTTTCTGTGGTGTTTCTCTCTGTACAGGTTTTTCTGGTGATTAGGGAGGGAAATGAGAATATTCTTGCTTTGGAATAAAATGCGAAATGCCCACTGTCATTTTGAGAAGCCTTGGTGGTCACTTACAGCTCCATGTCGGTGATGAAACAAGAGGTTTAAATGACAAGGACAGAAATAGCGGAGTGTTAGCTTACGGACTAAACGTGTTTGTTACTCTTCCCAGAAGTTCCCTGAATGGCCTTGGGATGTAGATGGTGTCCCTCTTTTCTTCCTGGAGCTTCGACCAGTGCTTTATTGAACACAGGCGGTCTTAGTCTAATGCAGGAAGCTCATGGCTTCATGGAACTGCAAAGTTTGGCACAAATACGTTTGGATTCTTAAATCAGTCTTCTGAAAGTGACCGGGACGCGTCCCTATGTTGGGACTAACTACATTTAGATCAACCTCATGGGAGAACATAGGATACAGATCAAACTCTTGCAGTACCTACAGGAAAGACATGGAATCCCATAGCAACCTCCTGTATTTTAAAAACAGTTAAATTGATGAAGGCTAAACTTTCAAATTACAGTTCCAGGAAAATATGTAAGTTCTCTAACAGTCCAACTATCTATAAATGGTGTAACACACCTCAGATGTACATTGCAGTGCTCTGTATGTAACAATGACTGGAAATCAGTTTAGAGGGGAACGACCGTCAAGTCAGCAAGTTGGCTGGGCAGGCCTGTGGTTTGTAAGGAGGGTTGCGCTTTCCGCAGTTCGGGCTCCTGGGGAAGGACAGCCAACCCGAAGCATTGTACAGAGAAAATGGTCAGCTTCCAGAATAAACACGCGGGATCCTTAACCCAGGGAACTGCAGGCACTTAGTCTGGGATGTGAAAGCCGTCTTGGGGAAAAAGTCTGTCTGTGCATGTAATGAGGGTGTATAAAGCCTCTGGTAGTCCCTGGTGAGTATTTACGGTAGGTTTGTAAAAGATTGGAGACTTGTAGCGAAAGCACTAACTCAGCCTTGACCTGTCACCGTGTGGCTGGGCACTGCTATAAACCCAAAAGATTGATTTGTTCTAGGTAAGAGGGAGATCAGATTCCCTGAGAAAATAAGTTTTCTTAAGTAGAATGTGCAAATAGAGCATGCTTGGAAGAAAAAGACAAGTGTCTTCAGCAGAAAACCCAGGAATTTGTTACTAGCTGTTCTCTAAAGTTACCGAGGCAAATCGGTCTTGTCCCAGCCCCCAGGGAGGCGTGCAGCCAGAGGCGTGCCTGCTCGCCGGCAGCATCGTTTCAGGTCTGTACCGAGCCTTTCCAAGGCAGCACAGGACGCACCAGCAGCGGCAGCGCAGCTGCCACGGCAGGTTCGGAGCAGGGTCCTGCGGAGCCCGGGGCGAGGAACGCGGCATGTACCAGGTAGCGAGTTCTGGCGCCAGCCGGCTTCCCGGGGCTCTGTGGGCCTCCCGCTCGGGAAGGAGAGGTCCTGCCGAGCACAGCGCCCTTACGGCACTGCTGTCCACTGACCAAAGTGTTCCGATGTGGGATTATACCTTCTTTTTTCTTGCAGTCGTGTTTAGCCATGGGGGTGGGATACACGTAGAGAACATACTGATTTTTATCTTGACGGCCAGCTGACCTGATCTGGCTGCCCTTACGTCCTATCCAAGATGTCTACAGAATTGCTGGAAATAAAAGTGTTTGATGGGTGTTAAAATATCCACATCTGAGTTTAAATACACTTAATTGCAACAGGAATTCCAGGGGGATGATTGTTCAAGGACAGCAGGAGTTGTCCTGTACTGGCCGAGTGAGACCCAGAGTTTTCTGCAGCGCTAACTGCCCCAGTTCTTATCGCAGAAGTAACATCTGTGCATCTCTTCAGGTTAGTCACGGCGCTTGTCCGGGGGGTAATCAGGTCTGTGCCTGCCGTAAGCATGTAGGTGACGTTTTCCCAGGATCTCCACTGGCAGGTGGCTGGTGCTGTGCCCTGGAGCAGAGCGGGGTAGGGAGCTCCTGCAGCGGGGCCCCCTCCTGCCCTTCAGGTGATGCCTGAATTTCACTATGACTTAACCGTCGGTAACACCAGCACGGACTGTGACTTAAACTACTGGCATTTTGATAGCGTCTTCAAATACTTTCTGTCTCTGAAGAAAACCTCATTTAGAAAAGTTGATTGCCTTTAGAAAATAATTTAGAAAAGTATTTGCCTTTGCCGAGGGAGAGCCGCTGTGCGGCCGTGCGTTGCCGTTGTTGACGGCGCGTACGGCTGCGGGAGAAGGTTCCTGTGTCAGCAGGGAGGCACAGTTGGTATGAGGGGTAGGTAAGGGGGTTAGTGTTTCATGGATACCATTCCCAGGTTTTTTCATACATACGAATGTGTACTTTTATGTAATTCTAATGCCTCTGGACATGGTCAAAACCTTTCTGTATATCTACAGATGAAAATGCATTCTGAATGCGATTGCCAAGTGACCACACTGAAATCGAGAACAGGTCACTGATCTGTGGATGTGGTACCCCATCACAAATCCTGTTTGATGGCTTGGAACTCAGTAGGATTATTCTGGCTCTCAGACTTTCTCAAACACTGTTTCTGGAGTAGCTCTGGCACAGAGCAGGCAGCACCACATATGTGGTTGGCCACCTTAAGGCTTGGTTCTTTGGTAGCACGACAGTAGTAGGTGCTGGGGAGAACTGAATCCGGGAACGCTGCGCTGCCAGTCTGAAGGCTTGAGTCATGCTGTACTTGGGCACTTCGCTGGGCCTCAGGGCTGCCGTGTTCTGTACTTAGTTACTGCTGCTGCTCCTCTACTTTTAAATTTTAGGACAACTTTCCCTTCAGTGAGCCAGCAAAGCGTTTGAGTAAGCAGGATTATCTGAGCTTTTTCAAATCTTTTAGATGCCCCTAATACATGTGACAGCGACATTTGTTAAAGGCAGTTCTGGATTTGCATCGTGTGGATCGTACAGAGGTGCAATGCCTTGCGATCGCAACCTCCTCGTTAGAAACGCTTGCACCGCTGCGGAAGTCACCGAGCTGCGCAGAGCAGCGCGTCTGAACCCGACTTCTGCCTCTGACCGTCTTCGCAGGTTGCCCCAGGGACCCAAGACGGGCTGGCCAGCCGTGAGCAGGCTTCGGTGGGGCGGGCAGAGGAGCTAGCAGCACTGTTACCAACTGAGGCTGCAAACTGGGAAACGCTGAGAGCATCGACCCGGCCCTGGGACAGTTCGTAGCTTCGTGTGCAGTGCTGGACGTGGCAGGAGTTCGCATCTCAAATGCGCCTGCCTGCATAGAAGGAACAATTCCCAGATCAGCCAGAAGGAAGCTTTTTCACAGGAAAAAATTATTTTGAGGCGTGTTTCATAAACTCCTTTTGAGCCTATCTTTATCCCTTTTTTTTTTTTCCCTTCCTTCCTTTCACAACACCTTACTAACTCTCTGCAGACCTTGCTAGGCCAGGCAGGTTTTTGCTGTCACGCAGCATCGGCCAAGGCGCGCTGGCGGATCAGCTGCTATTGCTGCGGAGCGGGAAAGGAGGGCTCGAGCTTTTCGACACGCGAAGAAGGCGAGGTGTCACCTTTGAGGTGGGGATCTGTGGGAGCAGCTGAAGACGGACGCACTGCACGCCGCGGGGCTGGACTCTGTGCAAACACGCGTTGTTTTCAGCAAGCTGTGACTGTAACATTTAACTATACCAGCCCAAAAGCTGTTAGGGATTTTAGGTGCATTGGCTTTTTGAAGGCCTTTCATCTGGAAGGTGCCTGGGGTTTAGATGTTTCTTAAATCAGGTTGTATAGGTGCCTCAAAACCCTGGAAAGCTTTAAAATTAAAGGAAGTCTGAAATAGATGGTATAGAGGGGAGAAAAATGACCTGTTGTTTTGGAAGCAGAGAAGCGGCAGAACCCTTAGCAGGGGTCTAGTCCAGCAGAGGGGCTTCTCTGGATGAAGCGGCGGCTGCCCGACGGCCGAGCGGGCAGGCACTCTGCCTGTCGGCGGGCAGCCAGCTCCCCGGGGCAGAGCCCTGCGGGACCACGCCGAGGAAACGGACCCAAGGTGTGGGGGCACCGAAGGCGCAGCCACAGTTGTTCGTTGTGTGCCTGTTATCTTGGCCTTGTACGCCGGGAGGGGTGGGGGGTGGTGTTGCAGCTGATTTTGAGAGAGACAGACCCTTATTTCTTGCTATTTGGAAGATGTGGTAATTAATGAAAAGTGGGCTCACAAATAAAAAAACCCCAAGCATGCCCTGTCTTTCCATAAACACACACTCATTACTCAGAAGCACACAAGTTGTCTGCCAGAAGGATGTGTTTTTCAGGATGTGTTGCCAGATGGTTTGTTCTACACCATATAAATACATGTATTTTAAGACTGGTAACAAAGATGACTGTAAAATAAACTGAAAGCCCCAAACTTGCATTAAAAAAAATACATTTAGAAAACATACCGATGCAATTTAGACTGAAAAACTATTTGCGTTCAACAGCAGAAGTATGTGACCCTTTACATACCCCCAGGCAGATTCCGTGCCTGCGCACCCCCGCGATCTGACCGAGCTGTGCGTCGGCACGTGCGCGGCGTGCTGGGGTGCACACGCAGCAGGCCCCCCCGAACGCAGCCCCACGCTCGTGCAGCCGGGCTCCTCGTGCCCCGCCGTCCCGTGCGGGCCTGCCACGCGCGTCGCCCACTGTGAGTCATTTGTTTATCGTTCCATCTCCAGGGCTGAGCTTTCGCGGTGTGTTCCTGCTGTTGCAAGGCAGGGCTGTGCTTTTCTGTATACGGAATGTTTGGGTGTTGCATAATTTATGGTCTGTTAGGCGTTTTTCAGCCAAGGTGCGATTTTCCTCCGCCCCAGGACAGTCGATGCACGGGAAGGATGCTGTGAGCGTGCGGCTGCTGCTGGCGCCGGGGCAGCCTGCGTGCGACGCCCCTCTGGGCTCGGGTTGTGAGTTTAGGGCCGGTGTGACGTGGCAGGGCAGGACCAGCTGGAGGGCCTGGGCTTGGGTGGGAGCGTAGCTTGCAAAGCCTAGAAGGAGTTTACTGAAACATTTAGAAAGTAGGAGGATGTTTGCTGAGATGTATAGAGCAGCAAATATCCAAAGCCAAAAGTCTGCGGTACGGACAACTGAGTGCTTTGGTTCTTGGGTTGCTTGGCATGAAACACCGGTGGGTTTAGGTTCATAGAAAAATAGGTTTGAACAGGGACCTGCATGCTCTGAGACAGGACAAACCTGACCTAGGCTGTCCTGAAGAATTTTAACCTGTAAATTCCCAGTGATGATCGTGCTGCTCAGCTGCCTCCAGTTTTCCGGACGTTTTCTGTGTCTCAGCTCCCCTTTTGCTGCAGTTTCAGTCAGTACTTCTTCTACTCTTAGTAGACAGGGACAAGCTGCAATTTCTCCATTGCTGCTTTTTTCTAAATGTGGTGGCATCTCTCCAGGTCAGCTGTGGACCACTGAGCCCTTGCCAGCTCCCATTTGCTCGGACTGCTGGATTATTCCGGCTTCTGGTAAAACAAACCCTGGTTTTTAAGGCCTTACAACGTAAAGGTCTGTTCTCTGTCCGTACGTGGAGAGTCTGTTTAGCGAAGACGAAGCAAGGCTGCCTGTTGCATGAGGTCATTGGGTGGCAGGTGAAGTATCTGGGCTTTGGTGGGATGCTAGATAACGCAACGGCAGAGCTTTGATGTGAAAAGCTTCAACTGCCGCTTTGGGCCGGCTGTAACTAGTCCGTGTCGCCGTCCATCAGTTTTAGGGTTTCAGAAGGGAACGGGGCAGATTAGGAGAGCGCAGCACACGGAACTCTTCTCTTCGGGCAGCTTTTTGGTTCTTGTGACCGGTTTCCATGGCAGGGAAATACGCAGCTTTGGTTAAACCTGTTACGTGTGACTGTGGTGTTGTGCTCCGAAACGGTTCCTGTATTTAACAGCAATGTTGGGCACTGTAAAATCTGCTACTGCTGGGTAGGGAGTGGGTGTTGTGGCAGCGTGTGCGGAGGAACTGCTCCGGCAGCTGACGGGCACGTTATTAACACCAAATAGGAGGGGAATTGGTATTTTGAGCTGAAGATCCCAGCAAATGCTGGGATTCCTCTTGTCCAAAGCCACTCACCTTGGCAAAACAAGTTAAGCAATCATTTTTTTAATTATTTTTTTTTTTCTGCCAGATCTACCAAGATGATCCCACCCATGTGTTTCCATGGAGTTTGCAAGTACGGGGGCTTGCGTACCACGCGTGCTCTTCCACTAGCAAAAAAAGTCAGGTAATCCCAGTGCTGATCAAGTTACCATCTGTTCAACAGCAACGCCTCATGGCAGTTTTTCCTTCTGAAAATCTGCCAGCTCTGCACAACAAGGAGAGCGGTTCAAAGCTGCCGTTGGGAGGGAGACAGGTGGCGGCAAGGAAGGATTTCAGATTTTGTAGGAGTGAGGGATGTCCCTGGGAAAAGTTGGCAGGTAGGACCCGATAATGCCCCCAGGTGCTGCCTTCTGAGCTGGAGGGGTGGCTGGAGTCAGTCCTGTCCCTGCGCTGGCGGCGGGCAGCCCGCTGCGCCACACCAGCTCTTTGGGTGGCCCCCAGGAGGTCCCGGGGCAGCCGTGCAGAGCGTCCTCTGGCCAGGGCACTTTCTGTGCTTCGCTGCTGCATTCCCTGCTTCGCTTGGGGTTCTCTACCAACATCAATACTCTCGTCGTCTTGCTGCCTGCAGTGAATTCTGATTCAAAGTCTGTGTTTAGCAATGGTTTTAATCTCGTTAAAAGAAATGTTGTCATGTTTGTTTCTGTTTTCAGGAGCTGCTGAACACCTTGTTTCTCCCCAGCCTCTTCCCACCCTCCCAGCCCTCTCTTGCAGGCTGCTGAGGTGCAGAACTGCTCTGTCTGCGACTTTTAACTGATAATCGTTAACCACTGCCTTTTGCAAAACAGCCGGCAATGTATTTTCTTTCTCTTGCTCTTCTGCTGGCCTGCCCTGTTCTCTTTCATTTTGATTTATAGCTTTACACGTGAGTATGTTAATGGAAAAACCTTGAAGGGACAGATTGTGTGTGCTCAGCCAGCCACTTCAGGAAGAGTATGCATTTAGCTGCTTAGATTTCCATGTACGTACTGCACTATGGCTCGGCGGAGCCACTGGGGTGTGCATTTAATTTAGTAAATGTCTTTCCTAACCTGTCACAGCGCTGCTTGTTTTCGCTGGAGCATATGCTCTGATGGGGGCTGTTGATTCAGCAAGAATAATGACAGCCAGTAGAGCCGATAAACTATTTCTGGAGCAGTTGATCACATAAATTATTCAGTGACTGTTGCTGTTTCTTATCACGTAATGTGTTTGACCACTTGGAGGTTGGTGTGCAGCTGTGCAGAAGCTTGCTGAGGGGGCTTTTCTGCTTCGCTCACCTTCGGCGCAGGTACAAAGGTTCCCCGTGCTTCTCACGGGCGGTACAGGTGGGGACGCGAGACCCTGGAAGGTCTAGTAAAGGCTTCAAGTCCTCTTAAAACAAATCGCAGTTGGTGAAGCCACAGAAGGCCCCCATGAGCCTCTAACTCTGCACGTTAAAGATGTTACTGTTCGTTTTTGCCCGCCAGTTGGCCACAGCCACAGTTGTGCCAGTAGGAGGGATGGCTGAACGTGCGCTGGGCGGTGCCTTCAGGCGAGCCGGCTGGCTGTGCCGGGAGCTGCGCTCGCACAGCCTCCGGGCTGGAGGAGCCGTGGGAGCGGTAGGAAACCTCTGGCAGAGCCAGCAGGTCCACGGGATGTTTGGGGAGTGGGAGTCTGGCCGCGTTGCAGCGCCGGGCTGCACACAGCTCTGCCAGCAGCAAACCAGTTCAGTAAGCTCTCTGGCGCTCCAGGAACTCATTCTTGCCCCCTGGCACAGCAGCTGTAGAAATCAGGAAATTTAGGTTCGAAAGTGTGTGGCAGGTCCTTTTGTTTGGGTGAAGAGACTGTGTCTCATGTTTTTCTACAGAAAGTTTGTTTGCTGTCTGATGTGACACATTAATATTTCTGTCAGGGCTTGTGGAGTTTATGGGGTTTTGTTTGTTTTCTGGGCCACATTAAGTTATTCACTTAATGCTTAGGTTAATCCTACGAGTATAAACCTTCTGCGATACTGGTACATGGATTGTATATCAAATACCGAGGGCACTGTGTAAAACTGCACTTAAGAAAGATCTTTTGTCATCTTCCACCTGTGGTGGTCCCAGTCACCTGCCCGATTTGGCACGATGTCCCCATGGGAGCAGCCTTGTCCCTTCCCCGGTGCTGGAGTTGCCTTGCTGGGGATACACAACATCAAAACACCTTCTGGTGCGGGCGGGCGGCTTGGGTGTTGGTCTCGGTGAAGGCAGGCAGCAGCAGGGAGGGGTATGCTAGGAGTGGCAGGGAGATCCCCAGGACTTTGGGTTTTTTTCCCAAAGAAATCTTTGTTGAATCGCATTTGAAATAGCTGGCCTATCCCTCCTCTACTAGTTGGCTGCTGGGCAGTGCTTCTACGGCATGAACACCGATGGTGAAAATCTGTTTCCCCTTGGAAGCGAAAGGGGAGCAGGGCTGCGAATCTGCCTGGATGATAACTTGCCTGTGCACGGTCAATTTGCATTGCAGATGTGGTTTCCTCACAAGCCAGAGGCTGGAAGGCAGGCTGTTCACAGCCATCCTGCAGTCCCCACACCCATCCCTGTCTGTTATGCACCACCTTGTCCCTCGAGCACTACAGCTTCTCTGAGCAGCCTCTGCAGCCTTTTAACCCACTGCTTCACGGGATGGTGAGTGGCCAGAGAAGACAGTTAACCCCTGCTCCGCCACCACAGCACTGTTTCCTTGACTTTGAGATGCCTCCTAGCTGGTGTCTGGTGGAAATGTTGATTTCTGCTGTATTTTAGATATATCCAATCTTGCATCCTTGTTGAAACACTCATTATGAAGTTGTGAGATCCATTTAGATCCATGAGGAAAGGTTGTGATGAGCAGAGAACATGAACCTGTGATCCTGGCCGTGCTCCGTGATGCTGTCCGTGGTGTGCAGAGCTTGGGAGGCACCACTGAGAGGATCCCCTCTCATAATGCTGTTCTTTTCCATGGCCACTTATTTCACAGGGAAGAAGAGGGGAGAAGAGACTTCCCTTGAAGGGGTCTGGGATGTGCTGTGGTCTGAAGGCTCTGCTCCACTGCCTGGCTTGGGAGGGCTCCTGGGGAAATTGTTCACCTAGAGACATATGAAGCAGCCGGCTCAGCCCGGTCAGTACTGCTGCTACCATCATGGTGGTTCAGTGGAGGTTGGGGGTGAAGGACAGGGCTGTTCTTGCAGCAGGCTGGTGTGGGTGTAGTTTCATGGTGAGGCACTTTGGTGGCAATGTTCCCCGCTCCACCCTTGGCTTCTCGTCCTGGCTTCTGGAACGTAGTGAACCTCCCCTCATGGTGATGCAACTGCGCGTGGGACCTGCACCGAGCAGGTCTGCATTTAAAGCAAACACAGACCTGATGTTATCTTTCTTGCTTTTAATGTTATTAATGTTAACACCTAGATCTGCTTCTCAGTTAGTTAAGCCTCATAAAAAGTTATGTCCCTAACAAGCCAAGGGGCAGCCTGATGTGAGGTGAGATGTCAGCCGCTTCTGCTGCCCAAGTGGGGTGAGCTCCACCTTGATGCAGAACCAGGCAGCATTTTTGTCATCTTGATGACTGATCATCCCTAGGTTAGGTGGACCTCAGGGCAGGTGGGTGGACCTTGCAGCGAGAGTTTCTGTGGTATTTTGTGCTGCTCATACAACCTTGTGCACCAAGAATTCAGCAAATTGTTTGGAGCAGGAAGGATTTAGAAGTGACAAGCCAAGAGCTCAGTGTCTCCTAGTGCCTGTAACCACCGCTGGCACATGCCTCTTGGCTCTTAGGGGTTGGGACTCAGCCTGCACTTAACACACTGGCCTGTGCGGGGAGAGCAAGGGGGAGCTGAACTGCGGTCTGTGAGAATGTCTCATGTACCAAAATGTGACTCAAGGTGCAGCTCAGTGCCATGTTTTCTTTAGCAACAAAACCTTTTGACAAAACAAACCAAAACCACTTGACTTTTTCCTGCTCCAATGGCCTGGACTTTCCCTCATGCCACTTTGCTGAGAGCCACGGTGTAAGTGGGAGTATTGAAACAGTCAGAGTTTATAAAAAAAAATATCCTTTTAAAAAGAGAAAAATTTGTTCCTGAGCTCAGCTCCTTCATTTGTGAACTGTATGGTCGGTCCCTCAGCATCTGATAACACTGCAAAGCAGGGGAGTTACTGGCTGTGCAAGTGTGTGTCTGAGGAGCCTGTCTCCACCCTGAAACCAAGGGGAGGAGGAGAGGAGGCACTGTATTTTTGGCAAAGGTTCCTTCGTATATTTACATTTTCTGCTAAGACAAATTGCCTGTAATGGTCAAATCTGAGTGATTCAGTTCACTTTCCCTCCAGCCTTGGGGTAGTTCTGCAGTGCTGCACAGGGATGCAGATCTGAGGCTGTTCAAATACTGGTTACTTTCATTGCAATCCTTCTGGATCTTTCCTCCTGCCAGCGAAGTGATGGTTAAATGTCTGTCAAGCATTCCAGTTAATTGGTAGGGTCAGTTTGTTGCTATGACCATGCTGGACTACCTCAGCATCCTCAGGGTAGCGGTACTAACTGTCTTGTCCCACCCTGCAGTGCCAGGTCTCCCTCTCCGAAGGCAGCAGCCTGTGGAGCGAGGGCAGTTGTCACAGCAGTGATTCTCCTCTGGTGGCCTCTCCCACAGCTTTACATTGGGGTGGCTCTGCTAGTCCCAAAGGCCGCCTGAAGTCAAACGCTTGGGACGAAGCATGTCACCTGGAGCAGAGCAACCCATGGTGTGCACAAACAGCTGCTGCCCCTGGGGCTGTTTGAGGAAGGGTGACAGCAGGAACCTGGGCCACTTCCCCACAAACCCTCCCGGCGCACAGATGTGCCAGGTGAGCTGGGCTGGAGGCTCGTAAGCCTGATCTGACGTCTGGTGGGGGACTATGCCTGAGAAGAGAGCCACTTGCAAGACTAAAATTGACAGGACAAGATGTGAAGTATATAGGCAGGCATCATTGTAGACATCCAAAGTCAAAGCTCACGCTCCAGAAGGTATGTTGTTGTTCTAGCTAGCAATTTACTTCCAAAATGTTACTCTGAGCAGGATTTTATTTTTCTTTTAGTGGCTGAATGAACATCTTTCTCTCATAAGAATGTACTGTACTAGGCAGAAGAGAGTTTCCTCTCTGGACTCGTACTAATTTGGGCAGTGCCAGGCTTTTCATTGTCTTTTGTGGCGTGAAAGTAAGATGAAAGCCGCTGTCTTCTCCATCATTAACTTCAGCCATAAATGCCGCATCCACCGAGGACTGCGAGTCCTGGCGTTCGTTCTGCGAAAAGCCGTGACGCTGCGAGGCCATACCAGATAGGTGACGCACAGGTAACCGAGCCCAGCCACGGTAAGGGCAAACTGGCTGGAACACGAGAAGGTCATGTTGTGTTGCTCCTCTGGTTTCCCAAGCTAAGGCCCACTGTGTGTCCCTGAAAGACCTAGGTAAAGCTAAAATTAAATCAGGCAGATAAATATTTATAGTAGATGTGTTAGGATATAATCCTCCGGGGGTCTGATTGCTCTCCCTGTGCTCCGAAATGTGCTAAAGGGGAAATAATAGTGCTATATATACCGCCGTGTTTAGCTGGGTCATTACCTTAGGGTGTTTATGGCTGTTCCCTAGGGACTAGGGTTGCAGCGGTGAAAAAATCAGCAGGGAACTGAAAAACCAGCAGAGGGTGATCCCTTTGCAAATGATACTTCAGTTGCGAGGATTCGGTTACACAATGATTCATCAGTACAGTAGCAATCAGGTTTAAAGTCCTTGTACGTGCAAGTCACGGCAGCAACCAGGGCAGCGTTTGCACAGGCTGGGCAGACCATTACATCTTGCTGGAGAAGCCCCAGCCATCAGCTCTTTTGGGTCGTTTGTGGTAGGTTTTTTAAAAATTTCTTTTTCCTCACATTGGAAAACAGAACAGTGTGCAAGAATTTAAGGATTCAGACAGAAATAATAAAATTATGTTATTTTTCAACTGTCAGCTTTCCACACCAATTTACTTAGATGTCTTCCAAAGTATTTAATATCTACCCACAGACAAAGTGCAGCCTTCTGCAGTAAATGAGTTTGATTTGGTTTTGCACTTTCCCTGCACAGGAGCAAACTCGGTGAGCTGCTGGGCACGCGCTTCCCCTGGAACAGGCTGCTCCAGTGTCGGTAATAAAGTGGGGAGTTTGCAAGAATTGAAACCGGCTGGCAGAGAAAGTGAAAGGACCTAACTCTCATAACCCCCCAATCCCCAGCTTCTGTGGGAAAAACTTTGAGGTTTCTGCGCTGCTCCTTTGACCAAGAAGTTCCTGGTATGTGAAGGCCTTGCTGGGAAACGTTTGGTCTGTAGCTTGGTGGGATGACCCCCTGTGGAGGCAGGGGGCTGGCTCCGGGGGTGAGCAGTGGGGGTGTGCCTCCTGCCTGCGGCTGCACAAGCCTTTCTGCTTGCGTGTTGGGAAGCGCTCTCCAGAAGAGTCAGGAGGGAGTTGTGCAAAGCGATGCTTGCCTAACCCTGCTTGCCTTGCTTTCCGAGAGGGAAGCCGGCGTACGCGCGGGCACTCTTGATGCATCCTCTTTCCTGGCTGGTAACGTGAGCCCACGTTATCTCCTTGATGTGACTTAGTCTGTGCTTGTCAGACCCTAGTGACCTTGCTGCTTTAACTCCTGGATCTCTGTAGTTAGCTCTGAGTTTTGGCCATATCGCGGCCTTTGTAGCAGCGCAGCAGTTCTGGATACGCATGTCTTGTTTATCCTACACATGGCGCTCGTACCGAAATAAATCCGTCTAGCTGGTCCAGAGCTCTATGCAGACAGTAACGGGGTATATTCAGTGTCATGACTGCTCAGTACGCTGCTCTGAAACGTCTGGCAGCCAAAAGGTCTGACTTGCGTTGACTTTGGCTTTTGAGTTTCAACAGCAAGCTGAAGCTTTCTGCTGTGCCACGGTGTTTGGCCTGCGTAACCAGCAAAGTGGTGGTTCTGCTCGAATTTATGTCGTCGTTCTGCTGTTGATTTGCAGCTTCTCTGTGACAACAGGAGCTCTGAAAGAGAAGGAATGAAATCTCTCTCCTTTGCTGCAAGCCGAATGTAGTAGCAACGGTGTGGAAGAAGTAAGTGACAAAGTGTGCTGTGAGCTGTGTTCTGGCCTGGCATTCCTGGGATCTTCAACCAGTTGTCCCAGCATACCCGACTACACATAGACCTGTGATTGTCAGCGTGGTGAAGTACCCTGTAGCTGTGACCAACCGACTTGCCCTCATCCAGAAAGAGAATTTAATTTCCCTACTGTAAATCATGTTTGGCACAAGTTTTATCTCATTTCATCATTCACCTTCACACCTAACTTCCTACGCTCTCTAACCTCTGTTTTGGATCTTGGTCTTGTGGTTGTGTGCTGTGTTGCATGAGTGGCTGCAGTCACTCCCCAAACACCTGCTGAGCTCTGGAAATTTTATCACAGATCAGCCAGCATCACGTGGTGGGACTAGATTATACCGAAACAAAATCCTCTTTATTTCTCTTTTCTGTTTTTTTTTTTTTTTTTTGTTTTCCTAGGTGGATAGCTGAAAATAGCCTCCTTCAAACAGACCTCCCACAGAAGCCCATGTGAGTCTAGCAGACACTAGAGACTGAATAAGTGCTTTGTGATTTGGTTTTGACTTAATAGTTCATATCAGGATTTGAAAAAAAACCACCCACAACCAAAAAAACCAAGAAAACCTGCTACCTCTTCTTCACTTCAGAGCTTTCAACTTTGTGCTTGACAACTGCATTTATCTGATCGTGTACAAGATGACTGATTTTCATGTGATTTCCTTCTAATGTCAAGCCGTAAAGCAGCCTGGAGTCTGATCCCAGAAGACCTTATCCAGCACTGTCTGCCGGCTGCAGCAAACAGTGATTTCTCGTGAATAATTAAATCCCTGGGGAGCATCTATAGCTGGGTCGCTAATAGCGCATTGAGATAAGAGGGAACTGTAGGTGATGTGGGAGAATTACTTTTTGAAGAACCTACTGTCTCTCTAAAGCACTCTCTAACTGAGGGCAGATGTCTATCAAATCTCCCTCTTGCCAATTAAATCTAGGGCTAAAACGACTGCTACTGGAGAGCTTCAGGAGGTCCAGCCCTTCCTGGGCATATCGGCTTGTTGCTCCAGTTGTCTTCTGGACTGGTGCAGGCTAAGGCTGAGATCCGTGCCCCCCAAAGTACCCCAGGCGTGCCATGCTCCCCCCACTCCTGGCTGCCTTACCCACAGGCACCAGGGCAAGAGCCGGCGGCCAAGCTGTCTCGGCAGGCGCAGCCTGTCCCATCCCCACGCGGGGCAGCTCCCTGCTCAAAGCCCAGGGACACGGTGTGGAACAGGCTTCTCTGAGCACGTCCTTGCTCTCGCCTGCGCCACACACCAGGAGTGGAAAGCTACTGGATGCATCCTGAGCCTTCAGTCGGCACGGGGGTGCTTAGCTGAAGCTGTTGTGTTTCGGAAGAGCTAAACACTCGCAGCTTCTGCCACAGCTGATGGGAGCTGCGGCAAGAGCTCAGCAACCATGGAAATCAAGCCTTCAGTTGTACTCTTGGGAGTGAACGGAGGTGGCTTATCCTGCCATGAACCTTTAAAAGCCCTGGTGGTGCAGTGGAAGTGGTTTGTAATAGCAGGAATTCATTTGTTAATACATTTCCCCTTGCTTGCCCTGTCACTAATTCAGCAGGCTTCCAGGGCGAGCCTCTGCTGCAAGGTGCCCGCTGCTCAAGATGGGCAGAAGCAGCTCAGCACCTCAGGGATCTTGGTAGTGTCACAGGGCTGAAAAACCGCTTCCCAGCTCGTTTCCGCATAGATGGGCTAACAGATGTACCTGTTTGCCAGCTTGATTAGCAGCTTGCTTCGTTCTGGAGTGTGTGCTGTACGTAAAGAATAACAACTGTAATATTTTCTGGAGAGTAAGTTTAAGGAAAATAGATAGAAAAGAGGGATTGACTGTATAAAGCACTAACAGGGAACAGTCTTGCACTGGCAGGGAGAAGAAAAGCGTTTTGGTGGATTTCTCCGAATACTGAGGAAATCCCTATTTGCTATTTTATATATTAAAAATACACAGGCATGGATGTGGCAGGCAGAGGGCTATTGGTGTTCCTCTGCCTCACCCAGGCCTCGTGCCACCAGGAAGATCGTGCATTGCTCCTGCAGCCGGGTGTGTAGTGGCCGTGTCCGGCATGTGTCCCCTCCTGCTCAGCCTCAGGCTCCGACTCCATGCGACGGAGCAAGTGGCTGCAGCTGCACAGTGTCACGCCAAGCCCCCCCTCAGGCTTTTTGGGGCATCAGGGGACATGTGTCCACGTCTTGGGGACTTCAGTTCCTGGTCCAGCATCTTAGTGCGAACCTGTCTTTGGTGGCAGTTGGCTGCTGAACTGGGAACTGAGCTGACCCAGATGCAGACCCAGGAGTGGCATTTTCCAAGCAGGACCAGGGAGGTGGCTGAGGACGGTAACGCATCTTTCCAGGGCTGCAGCCAGCTCTGCTGGAGCTCTTTGGCTGCATCCCAGAGTCAGGGTGCCCTCCCTCGCTTCTGGCTTCTGCTGCTGCACTTTCTGCTCTTGAATTTTCCTGTAACTTGTTTCTCCTGCCTATTTTTGGTGTCTCTGTCATGTGCCACAGCCCCACTGCAGCCTGCCTGTTTGCCACAGGGGTCCCCTCACCTGGCCATCCCCACATTTGGGGGCGTTATGGAGACCGTTTCCCTGGCAGGAAGCGCAGCTTGCCGTGTGGCCTGTTGCAGCGGTGGCTTTTGTGCAACGTGGAGGGCCACTGGCCTCTCTGCTCTGACATGGAGCGCGGGGTTGGCTAGAAGTTGTTTTATAATTAACCTGTAAGACAAGACATGCCATGTGTTTCTGGGTAACTGGAACACGCTGTGGGTGATGGTATTTCTGAGGCAAACGGATAAAGTGACTTGTAATGCTCGCCTGCCTGAAGTGCGTTGTCAGAGCCTGCAGTATTTTTATAACCATCGTGCTTAATGCCGAGTGCTTAGCACGCTTCATCTTCAAAGCGCCTTGCAAACATTAACTAATTAATCAGCACAACAGCCCGGTGAGGAAGGCGAGACCAGGAAGAGATTGTTAAAAGCAGGGGGGTTCTCGGGGGAGAATTAAGTGGGTGAGATCGGTCATGTTTTATTGCGTGGCCATTTTAGCACGATGGCAGAACCCAAAGTGAAGTGTATGAGGTTGATGGATGCCTTTTTTGCATGTTTCCCAGGTAGGCGGAGAGGACCTCCGTTCCAGGAGGCCCAGCTGTGCCCTGGGCGCTGAGCCGTAGAGGACCTCGCAGTGCCGCCGTGACGGGCTGTTGTTACTCCAGGGGTGTTTGTGCACGTCAGGGCTGTGTTTTACAGTCCGTGTCTAGAAAAGCCACAACATAAACAGGTCTGTTTGCCAAGTGAGACTGCAACTTCCTAGAATTCAGGAGTTTTTCTGACTTAGTAGAACCTTCTACTTTTCTTAATGAGAAATAGCTGAAGCCTCCTGACTTTAGGAGGGACCTACGCATGACATGGTTGCTTGAGGGAGAGGAAGGCAGAGCAGGACTGGTGCTCCTGGAAGAGGTGGGAGTGTTCAGTTGTTTATGGGTTAAGCCTTTTGAAAGACATGAAATGGTGTTGTACCAGAATAACTCATTTTAAGTCTTGCTCTTAAAAATTTAAAGAGGGTTAGGAGGTTGGTGGTGGTTTCGGAATGGCTTGTCCATTTGAAATACAGCGAGGTGCTGCAGGGCCCCTCCGAGAGGCAATGGGTCCCTCTGGATCCCGGATGAGAAAGCAAAGGCAAAGGCACTGGCACTGAAGCCCTGTGCTGTGTCACGGCCACAAGTGGGAATCAGCTCCCAGGTAGGGCATAACCCTGCTCTCCCTTATGGTTTCTGATGTGCGAAGTAGCGCGCAGGCTGTCGGACCATTGCTGTGTGTAGCGCTGCAGGGCTTTGGCCTGGGAGAGCTGTCGGCTGTGCCTGATTCGGGTCTGACTTCTTTTCATGATCCACATTCAAGAGAAAAGCATCAACATCTTTTCTTGGTGCTGCAGTTGGACAGCCGCCATGTCCTTTATTGAGACTGACCTTGAACTCAGCTTGAGCCAGCGCCTTGCACGCAGCGCCGCGGGCGCCTGCTGGGCAGGCCTAACGCAGGGAGCGCGGGCGGGAGCTCTCCCCTCTGCCGCTGGCTGAGGGCCGGGTACGGGGCAGCACGGCCCTGCCCGTGCCGGCACCATGGCCGCCCTGCTGCGTGAAGGCAAGGGCTGCTGGTGGTGTAGCCAAAAGGCGCCAGAGTGGGAATGCACCGCTCGGGGCGAAATACGGGGATTCTCCTGACATTAGGGAAGTTTGGCAAAAGTTCTTCTGGTGTGGAAAAGAGGAGAGGCAGCAGGGAGGGTGTTATGTGGGAGAGAACTTGGTGTTTCACAGTTAGTCTTCTCAGTCGGTTTTGGTGCTGGTAAGTTCCTGTGTGTGCACTATTATTAGTGAGTATTTGCAGTTAAACACTGAAGAGATGGCTCTTACAGTCAAACAAAATGGCATTCTCTGAAGGCCCTGATCACACCCAGCGCTTAACGAGCCCTTTGTCCCTGGGTCCTTTACGAAGGTGAAGGAAGGGAGGCTTCCCACGTCCCCCGCGGTCAGACTTGCGGTTGGAGGGAAATGCCAGCATGGTTTGTTCGTGCAGTCATCAGAAGTCCGGAGCTTCTCATCTTGGAGTAGATCCAAGAGCTCTTGTGCTTTATGCACAAACCCATCCTTGGAATGACGTGCCGTTTCCTGATACTCCTGGAAAACAGTATCCTGCCCTGAGACAGCCAGAAGTCATTAACCTTAGCCAGGCCTTTATCCAGACATCCGATTTACTGTCAATACCCATGTGGGAGCTGTGGGAACAGATGAGGCTGGCTGTGCCAGATTCTTCCACGGGGCTTTTCGAGCCAGAGGAGGAGAGGCAGTCCCCGCTCAGCTCATGTTATTTGAGGGAAGAGAGGAGGAAGAGCGGGAAGACAGAATGTGAAGTCTGTCTTGTCTTTCTTTCATTTGCATGTATTTTCTGGACAGATTTTCCTACTCTGACTCAACATTAGTAAGCCCTTGTTTCCCAGCGTGTAATTGTTCTCTGCTGATAGAGGAGGAAGGCGGCTGTCGTCATGTGCAGTCGGTGAAATGGCCTCTGACATTTCTGTTAACTTGTTTAAACAAATACATCTCAAAACCAGTTCTGTTTGAGAGGGCAGTGCAGAGCTTAACTCTGTGTGTGCTAATAAGTACTCGTATATGATGGGCTACGTTTTCAAGGAGGCACAGATACATTTTCACAGAGCTTGAGCTCCAGGCAGCAGCTAATTTTGTGGTGTTTAGCAAGAGGTATCTCTGTTGCAAAGAAGTTAACGTGGATGCATTTTCTGCTGGTGGTGGAGTTCATCTCACTCTTTAGATGGAAATAGTCTGTTTGCCTCTCCAGACTTTCAGGTATTTTCATAAGCATGGTCTTGCTTGTGAAACTGGTAAGATTACATCATGATAATCTGTTCTGGTTTTTGAGGGCTACGACACAGAGTTGTTATGAATAGACAAAAATTACCAAAGCAGCCTGTGACAGTGTTTAATAGCAATCTGTTTACGTCCTTCGTTACTGCAGGCATGTAGTCTGCTTTCTCCCAACGAATTCATGGCATTCTTTGATTAATCCCTTGGACTGCACACTTTTTAGTCTCATGTTCATGCATGTCTCAGAGGGTGAAAGAAGAATAGTCTGTGAAGAAGCAGCTGGAAATCGGGAGGGATTTTATAAGTTGTTTTCTGTAATTTTTGTTTCACTGACCAGTTCCAGTCTACCCAAGGGAGCCGCGGCCACCTCTCCAGGACCGCACAAAGCTGGTGTGAGGGGCAGTGCGTGCCGATGGAAGACCCCTGTTTTCCACGCTCCTGGAACAACATGATGAGTTGCCAGATAACTGGCAAAGGGTTTTGAAGTGAAATAATGCCCAGGCTTGTTCTGTTCCTGACATCCAACCCCCCAGTTCTCACTCTGGCATCTCAGATGTTTTGTGAAATTCAGAAGCCTGTGCTGTACCCTCATTGCAGCAGCTTTGCCGAGGGCTTTTGGAAAGTCCCTGACAAAGACCTTCCTTGGCATGCTGAGGTAGAGAAGTCTTTTAAGGACTGGGGTTAGCTAAATTGTGATAAGCTGCCGGAAGAGATTTTTAGGTTGCGTTGAGCTCAAGGGAAAAAACTTTAATCCACAAATCATACCTCGCTGAAGGAGGTTTTGTTTTGTGTAACTGGTCAAATGGCAGTTTGTCTGATTGCATTTCTGTTTAGAGCTTAGGAAAAACTCTGGCTTGTTTGAACCCTGGAAAGGGTTGTGCAAACGCTGACAAAAGGAAAGACCTTCTCCCTTCGAGTGAGGAGCCACCGGACTCAGAGCTGTGTTGTGTGAAGGACAAAAAATGACCCAGTAAGGGCGTGAATTCAGTCCATGAATGGGGAGCTGGAGAAGAGAACAGCGCAGAGAGCTGCTGGTGATAGCCAGTGGCCCAAGAGGAGGTTCCTGTCCAGGACTTGCTTTTGGACTAGAAGTATTACTTATCACAGAAAGTTCAACTTGTGTTTCCACTGATGTTCTTGTCCTCGCTCCTTCACCCCCAGGGGAAGCCCACAGAGATGTGGGTGGCAGCTGTAAATATCCCAGTGTTTGAGGAGAGGCTGAGACGTTCTCCTGAAGCACATCAGACACTGCAGGTGTCCTTAGCCTGTCACCTTTCCGCTGAGACCATCAGCGCGAATCCAGTTTGTGACCCCAGTGTGCTAGTGGCTATGTGGCACGCTGAGTTGGTCTTGGACAGGCTGTAGTCAGCCTGTGGACCTTAGAGAGCTCTAGCTTGTATTTTTGCAAACTTTCAGGATTTAATAGCTGTGTTTGTGCCCATAGAGTCAATTTACATAAAGTGTTCAGCAGTCGGCACGCTTTGCTCCTGTAGGAGTCTGTCTCTTTGAATTCTCTCCAGTGCCCATGGGCATAACTGGAGAATCTCTCCAAGAACCTCCTTGTGTTACCATTATTTTTAGCACTAAATTGCACTTTCTGCTCTGCCAGTTCAGTAAACCCTTCCCAGAATGCATCCTCAGTCTTGCTTCTCTTTTTCCCCCATGCAAACAAGAACAGCAAGCTTTCTAGCTAACAGATGTAACTTGTGTGGCTTCAGACGGCCTTGATATCAGAAAGAAGTTCTTGTGTTCCTGATCATCTTGCAGGTAAGTGTTTGACACAGTGAGTTATTCAGATGCTTGAGATTATAAGAAATCCTGGGAGTGGAGCCTTTCAGATGCAGTTTGGGTGAATTCACTCCTCTCCAGGGCACTGCTAGGGGGAGCAAAGCACCTCTGCAGAGATCTCCTCACCCCTCAGCACTGCACCTGAGGTGGCTCACTGACAAACATCAGGCAGGAGTGATGCTGCTGTGATGGCTTCTGACTGCACAGTATCATGCAGACACTTGAAGCTGATTATCTTTCACCACCTGAACGCATTTCCATGGTCCAACCCTCAGCTGATGTGAGGAAGCTTCAGTTCCATACACCTGTTTTTCTATTCCTGACACGATCGCGTTGCCAGGGTTGGGAGAACCACCCTCCGAAAACTGGCTGTTGGCTGACAGTCCTCCCTGCAAACTGCTGGTGAAGATCAGCCCCTCTCTGAAGCAACATGAGCACCATGCAGATTTAGATGAGGAACAGCTGGCCATCGAGGGCTGGGCAGTCTGCTCCTCATGGACACTGCGAGGAGGTGTGCTCCTATCAAGGCTATGCTGCTGGGAACAGCAGTTGTGGGAGTCTAAAGAAGCTCGAGAAGCCCTGGGTGCTGTTGGGGGACCTGACGTGGACGTGTAGCTGCAAACTGTACCTCAAGGCCTCCTTGGCATCCCCTGATAACAGGAATAAGGCAGCAGAGCTTCAGGGATGAGGAGTACCATCTTCCAAGTGAGAGGAGCACGGTGCTGTAAATCCCAGTTTCCTGGCCCTTCAAGTGAAACTGCACTTTAGCAATAATTTTTTATGAGAGTGACCTGCAAAGAGCTTTGCACCAGTGTAGCTGAATAAGCGGCTTTAAACCAATACAGCACCACTCATCTGTTGAGAACTTTATACTTCTGTTTGGCTTGGACTGAGAGAGGCTTGGATGTGGCTCACGGACGAATGCCTTCTTCCAGCTCCTGCCTTCATAGCAGAACCATCTGCTTTTACAGAGGTTTCCTCAGATCTGCCACTGGAGGTGCCCAACCTCCTCCAGTCAAAATGAATGGGTTTGGAGCTACTGTTTATATGTTTATCCATGTAACTTCGGCGTACGGCTAGACTTGTAAAGTTTACAGCAACTGTTTTCCTATAAATGTTGCTTGTGAGCTTCTCTAACACAGTAATCCTTGGCAAGTGTTTCACAGCCCCCTAATAGTACCACAGCTTGAAGGGACACACGTTGGAGGCCTCTCCTGTGACAAGAGGTTTTGAAATTTGTGCTTTAACATCTCATTTCCGGCCATTGGAGTGAAGTTTCCTGCTTAGTACCACAGGAACAATCATGGTTTGTATTTGATCCGCGCTTCAAAGCGAGCCTTGTGCTGCAAGCCCTGCTAGTGCGACGGAGCCCGCTCGGGAGCCTGGCGCCAGCACTGACCACCGAGAGCGGTGGTTCCACCTGCTGCAGACATCTGCCGGAGGGGCATCCTCAGGGGTAGCGTGTGGCGTTGAGGTTTTCTGACAAAACAGTTTCTAAGGGAGTCACCCAGTTTTTGTGGAGGGTTGGCAGCACATCCTTTCTTTGTTGTCTTTGGGACTCAGCATGCGCTTGGAGCTCTGCTCTTGCCAGGAGAATGGTCACTGCTTTGGGTAGATGGCCTTGGGGAAGAGACATCATGACTCCGTGATTTGGTTTCGCTTTCTGTAAAATAGGGTTAGCAATGCTTCCCCCGCTGTTGCACTGAATCCATCTTGTAGATAATGGTGTACTCTGAGGCAACAGTAAGTGCAGACTGTCATTGTGGGATGAAGTCACATGAAGCTTTTCAGAAATAGAAAGAAAAGGGAAATTGTTTAATCTCTGATTTCTCTATTGTGAATGATCTTTAGATAATCTATCAGATCAGGAGCATTGCACTGAGACTACAGAGTAGTCTTTGGTCTCGGGTGCTACTAAATTCCTTCTTTTGCTCTTACAGCCCCATCTGACGTGGTACGAAATGCAGCAAGTCGTTCATAACGTGTCTGAGCAGGCAAATGAAATAAGACTAGTGTTCTGGTAAGTCAGCAGATGTGAAGGCTGGCAGTTAAGCATACTTCGACCGGCTCTGCGCTGGTTAGTTCAGGTAACGTACCATGGCAAGACTTGATGTTGCTGCAGGTAGGTTTCTACCATAACCCCCGCAGCTGTGCTTTAGTGAGAGGTGTCAGTAGTGTCAGGGAGCCCTAGTGCATCGTGCCCTGTAAAACACGGCTATTTTCAGATTGCTGCTCTTGCAGTTGCCGTTGCATCCAGTTGTACTGGTGCCTGAGAATATTCTCTAGCAGCTCCAATTCGTTCACTGTGCTTTCTTCTGGTACCTGTTTCAATATTGTTTTTTTCTAATTTTAACCATGTTTAAGCAGAAAACTTAAACGAGCAGACATATTATTTAGACACTATGAGATGTAAAATAACGAAACAAGGCAGTTTATTTTTTCTGTCCTAGCTAGCCTACTCAGCCAGCCTACTCAGTCAGCCCTCCCAGCCACGGCTGGATCCAGCCCAGCGCTCCCACCCCGGACTGCCATTACAGGACATACCCATTGTTCCCAGCTAACTGCTTTCTCCTGTACAGAAGCCGACTTCCTTTGCACTGCAGTACAATGTGACACCAAGCATCACGTTGCCTTCTACCTCGCTCTCCTGTGGCATGTAGCAACCTGATACAGCTACGACCGAGATAAATGCATGTGGCTGTTAAAGTCAGCGTGACTTTCCCATGTGCTATGAGAGCGTTGGACAGATAAATGCTGATGTGATGTGGTCTTGCACTAACCTTCACTGTTGTTTTAATTAATTAGACTGATCTTCTTCCCTGCTTTCAGACTAGCTAAGCAGTATTAATCACTTTATAAAGAAATAATGCAGTGCAATAGGGTAAACTTTTTGAGGACTCAGGAACGTGGGAAAAAAAGCAGTGTAGTTCTTAGCCTAAAGCTAAGATTTAGCTTCATCTGAGCTTTAACTGGGCTGACCAAGCACTACTGCAGGCAGTTTGTTTCAGTTTTCTGCCTTACCCTTGTAACCCATTAAGTCACAGGCTTTCTCGGCTTCTCCTCCAGATCCCTGTGCAGACAGCCACTCAGTCACGAGGCTCCCTCTGGACTTTCAAGTCTTAACATCTCCAAGTCATCCTTGAGCAACTCTTCCTTCTGGTTGCTTTCAATGCCCTCCTGGTTCCTAGCTTGGCTGCAGCATGTCAGGATGTAAATTAATAGCCCATTGTCCAGCACTTTCCTTGGGCTCTGGTGGTGTACTTGCCGTGTGACAGCAGCTGGAGCATTTGGAGTTCCTTCCAGCAGCAAGCCTTACCCCACCATGGCACCGTGTTGTAACTCAGCAGTGTCCCGGCTGCATCCCAGCCTGCTCTGGCACGCACAGGTGAGATTGAGCATTTTCATTGCAAGTCCTAGTCTGGTGGAGTTTTTCGCTTATGTTTTGAGGAATTAGAACACAGGGTTATTACATGGTTGTACTGTGAGTTGTTCTCCCCAGCGAAAGAACAAATGCTGCTGCAAGTCACTCCCTCCGCAGGGTAAATAACTTGCAGATGGGCCTACAGTCTTTTGAGATCATTTGCATCTCACAGCTCATATAACATGCATCAATAGTTGGTGTTCGTTCAAGGGAAAGAGGGAGTGTTTCTTCCTAGCCTGGGTCCCTTTTGTGTGTCTGTATGCAAATCTCTGATTACACTCTCTAATCAAAGAAATTCTGGAGATTCCCTGGTGTGCTTTAGGTGACTCACAGCAAATTTTTCATTTTGGTTTTGCTTTGTTTTTAGGCTGAAGTTGTGGGGTTTTTTTTCTGTTTGTGTGTTTTTAAAAGCAGAAATAAATTTGCCCCATTTTCTGTGAAATGACAGTAGCAATGGAAGTTCCCTAGATAAGAAACTTGTTCCAGCTTCTTCCTAATAAGGATGAATTTGGATCCACAGAAAAATGTTTCACCACTTGGGTAGGGAGTGATTGGACAATATTCTCATAGTAAATGAGTAACAAGCATCCTTAACCTTGTGAATGAAATTGAAAAAGCACGAAGAAATCAGTGTGTCTGTAGCACTACCAGCCTTCCCCCGGACAGTTCTGGGTGATCAAGTCTGGACAGTATTTTTCTCTCTACAAGATGACCTGGCTTGGTGGCTTCAGCTCTCAACTCTTCTAAGGCTGGAAGATGGATGTTCGCAGCCAACTGTGTGTTGCCTGTCCAGCTGGATGTGTCTGATTTTAAGATGTGCTGAGCTAGGGTTTGGTGCTGCTGGTGCTTTCAGAAACTAGGAGATTAACATTAGGGTCGTCATTCTGCATTCTGGTATGTACATATGCTACTATTCAGGATATGCAGCATGTTAAATTAATTTCACTGCGAATTATTCTCAAGTACTTCAATACCTCACATGAAAGTTGATTTGAAAGCAAAAATGAATTCCTGTCTTCAGAAGGACAGAAATTAAGGCAAGTAACTTGTTGATTTAAAGTATTTACTGAGGAACTAAGATATGAGGGTGCTAATCCTGTTTGACATCAATTTGTCATGTCACTTTATCTAAATAGAGTTTCCAATATCTCTGTTTCCTTCTGTTAAAGCTGGGACGGGGCTGCTGCTCGGGCTCCAGAGAAACCCTGCTGGGCTGGATAGCACTGCCCATTGAGAAGGTTGTCAGAAACAGTTAAAGTCCTCCACGAAGCAGCAGCTGATCCCCCTACCTAACACACATCACACAAAAATCAAGGCATGTTGGTGGCAAGGATTTGCTGGGCGCTCTTTATGCATGTACTGGTTATGCTTGAAGGAGAGAGAGCAGCAGAGAGGGAGTGGAAAAGTCACCCCAGCAGCAGCAGGAGTTCCAAGAATTGTTCTGGAATGATGGTGTGGTCCCACTAAAGCTCCTTCTGATTAACCTGACTTATAAACATATTCCAGGCTGAGTGCTGTGTTGGTTTTTTTTTTATTGTGGATTAGTTTAATTTATTTCCAAAGGCAGTTTTGCTCTAGAACAGCAGTCTATATAGCGTTCATCCAAAATAACTATTTCAACTTAAAATTGTACTATTCCTTGATTTGAATTAACTTTCCCAAAGAAAGAGAGAGAACCTCTGGGGTTAACTGGTAACTCTCGGGAAGAAAATTAGTGCAAAGAACCTGGCTGCTGCCACCTAGTTCCTTTAGCACGCCGGGAAACAGGACTTTGCATGTTCCTTGTAAATAAGTCCACTCACTGATTTTAAGTTTTAAAGTAAAAATAAATTTTCAGACAGTTACTTTGCTGCATTGATGGGTGACCTGAAAGTAAAAAAAAACCGGAGGTGGCATTTTTATCAGTTTCACTCCTGCCTTGTTTCAATAGGAGGTATACTTGAACCTGCTTCACTAGGGAGTAAACACGGGTGGAAGGGTTACTCAGCAGAGGAAGGCAGAGACATTTAGAGGCAGTCCAAAGAAGAGAACAGTGGATTTCCATATTTCTTCCCACATAGCATGGTTGGGGCCTGGAGCACTGCTGCTTCATCATCTGCTTATTAATGTAAATTTTAAACTTCCTCTTTGTTTTCAATGAGCAGATCCCATTGGATTTAGGAGCCTGGATTCCACAGATTAAAATTGTATATGTATTAATTTTATGAAAGTTAATGACTATAAAACAAGACAGTTGCATAAATAAATTCATTGGGATAAGTCCTTTATAGTAATGTTTGTCTCTGCTCAAAACCAGAAGACTTAAGAATCAGTAAGATAATTTTCAACAAGAGTCAACAAATGGTGGAATCTTCAGTCCCCAGCTTGAGCTACCACATATTTTATAAATAATTACCCACGGACATGGTCTGTTAGAACAAGCAGCGTTCCTGCTGCGCTCTGCTTATGCTGAAAACTGTAATAACTCCAGAGTGGTTATGTTATGACTGTTGACAGCTGCAGAGGATCCTTTTTCTCTCGGTGTCCCTACAGTGATGCTCTTTAGTCAGCATTGCAAATAACCTACCAGCAATACTAATCTGTGTAACCTGGAGCATACAAAGGGAAACAGAAATAGAAAGCAGGCAGGATGTCCCACTTCTTACAGGAATGCACTGGGAGACTTGAAAATATCCTGAATCTTTTTTTCTCCACTGAAATAAAAACCCCTGGATGGTCAAATATCTGATTAAGAAGTTGAGATTTTCTAATAATAGATGGCTGTGCCCTGGTGAGGAAACCCAAATCCTGTCTGATTTGTTTGCTGGTTAGACATGGTGGTGGCTTTTCTTTAATTATGTTTGTATGGGATTTATTTTTTTTTTTAATAGCCCTGCAGAGCGCTCATGTGCCTTGACTAGAACTGTGTGTCATCAACCAAACTGCCAACTCAAGTCTGATTCTTGATTGTGGATGGTCAGGGCTGAAGTCAGAATAAATGGCAGAGACTTTGTCTTCCCCCAGTGCTGGTTCCCACGTGCTGTGGCAAATAACTCCCCCAAGAGGAATTATCTTGGGGCAAATACTACACTTGATAGCTATAGCTGGCATTATGTTCCCTCAGCAAAACCTTGGCCATGGAACAAAGGGAGGTGCAGAGCATGAGACCCTTGATCTCTACATGCAAAGAATACAAAATACCTCATGAACTTGGCCAGGGATTCTATTAGCTGTCCCCTGGCAGTGCCCTTTGATGCCAGGTATTTGAGCACGAGGGTGGAACTTCGACCTTAAGGTCTGTCTGCCCATTATAAAACTATTCAAATGTCAGGATCAGACACTTTCCTTTTTACACAGAGAGCAAATGAGAGCTCCAGTGATTTTTGTGGTGTTTAAAGGTAAACTCACCATCAAGAACCTTCAGGATACTTTAACAAGCCAGTTTGGACCTTCTGATTCCACCCACCCTCAGAGCAGGGGCAACTGCTGTAAAGTGACAATTTAAATGTCAGAGATAAGTGCACATACAAGTTCAAACCTTCAAACTGAAACTGTGAAGCAGGTCCTGTGGCCTGGGGAAATCAAGGTGTGAATGATCACAGAGTGCTTTCCAGTCTTACAGTCCCATCCTCCATGGAAGCAACATTGGCTTTGGCTTCATGGTGTGGCTAGCAGTATGAGGCGGTCTTAAATTGCTGAAATGCTTCACAGCTTGATAGCTTGATTGATTGGTTAAACTGAGTCTTTCTGGATGGATTTTTTTTTTTTCCTGGTGAAAAGCATAAACTTGTTGTTCTTACCGAACAGTAAAGTCAGTCTGTAAGTATGCATCAGTTCCTAACAAGAAATACAAATGGAAATATGATTGAGAGAGAGACGCAGTTCTGGGTTGAAGTTTAAGAACAAGTAGAACGTTCTGATCTGGAAGTTTGTAATTTTTACAAATGATCTGAACTATTACTTCCCTATCACTTCCCTCATGTGGAAGTGTGGTACGTGAGATATATTTGTAACTACTGCTGCTGTGGAGCTTACGTATTTTTGGGAAATGTGTCTCTTGCAGTGTGCTTTGTGTGCCTCGCCTGGTGCAGAGTAAGGAGGCTGGAAGACCAGAGAGGTGGCGGCCAGTGGCAAGTGCTGCAGTCAGACAAGGCTCTCCAGCTCTTGCTGCTGCTTCTCCTGGAGGTATGTAGACCAAAATAGGGAGGACTGTGACTTCTGTGCAGTTGGTAGCATAGCTTTTCCATCTGCTGCAAGAGGAGGCTATTTCAAGACGGGCATATAAAACGTTGGTGACCGGGCTCTGGGACAATGGCTGGCAGGGAAAGGGCTGCTTGTGCTTGATGGGTGTGTGGGAGGACAGCGAAGTGGCATCAAATAAAGCTGCTTTTGATCCTTTATAATAAATTTGTGTAATGTTAGAGTTTTAGTGGTTTTCTTTTTTTACTCTTTTATTTTTGGCTTTGAAATATCATAGTGTTTTAATGTTCTGGTATGTAACTGGGTATATACAACAGTGATTAGTTTGGGAATTTCTTCAGATCTTTAGGGATGCCACAGTTTTATCCTTGACAATATAATAATATATGAGAGCCAATCTTGGATGCAGACTGTGGTAATTAGCTTGTTTTGGTATAAAGTTGTTCTAACAGTGCTTTGAAGCTATGCCAGCTGACAGCCCTTCAACTCAGTTCGGGCCATGCGAGATGCTGAGAACTGCAGGTTGCTTTTATTGATGTAGGTCTCAAACTATGTATGGTAAATGTCACAGACAGCAGAGATCCAGCTGGATTCTGTGGGTTCCAAGACCGTATCAAGAAGCCCTGTGTAAACACCGCATTGATTGGTTGATCAATTCTTACCTAAATCAGACACTGATATTCTCTGGTTTTATATTCTTTTGACTATAACTGCTCCTGTGATGATGAAAAAAGCTGGATTATCTCCAAAAGCATACATCTTTCAGAGGCTTTGCATGGTTACTTGAAGTTTATTTTTAAAGAAATTTAGAACGATGCTGCTCAAAAGATACTTTACATAGAAAAAATAATACTTGGCAAAGGCAGTGAGGAGGGGTTTGGGAGCCAAATGTCATTAAACAGTCCAAGAATAGGGTTCCTGAATGATCAGATGCATTTCTCTGTACGCATGCTTCTAAGAGTCTTTCAGAAATGACTTCAAAATGTAAGTCCTTTTCCTGTAGTAATGCAAGCCTTTGCTAACACTTCAGCTTTATTTCCTTTATTTACTATTTGTAACATACGGCTTACTTTACTATGCATGCTTTGTCCTTGTGAGTAAGTAACACCTCATAAGCATTCAAGATTATATCTTTAAATGAAAATATAATATCCCATGTTTGTCCTAAAGAACAAGCAGCCATAGAGCAACATATTATTTACCTCTCTGGGTTTGAGACAACAAAGCTGCAGAAGAGCTTTGATGTTCAACAGTGACTACAGCTGAACACAAGTAGTTTTTAAGATTGCTGCTTTCTTGTCTTTCATTGTATGACAGCTTATCTTTATTTACATTATGTTTCTTCAGAGAAGTTTGACTTTAATAGTCAGCATTCACCTCCTCAAAGTGCTGTAAAACTACCTACCAGCTCCTTCTCACATCAGTGACTCTAGAAGCTGTGTTACTTTCTAGCATCCCCATCAGCCACTCGCTGAACTGGTATAGAGATCTTCACCCAAATGCCGGTAAGATCACAGTGAGAGACTGCTGTGGCTGTTCTTCATTATGTTTGACCACATCACAACCCCCAGTGAGGCTGCAGCTTGCATGAGAGCAGCTCATGGAGGAAAACCAGCCACGGTAGCAGACAAAGAAGCATTCTTGGGGACAGAAGAAAGCGTTCTGAAGAATCTTGAGACAAGGTGTGGTGTCCTTGGTTGTAAGTACAAAGCTGTAATTGTCCAATTCTGTCTGCAATTTAGGAGTACCATGGGACTTCACAGTGCTGCTAAGATTTCTCACAATAGCACCCACTTGTCACTCTTCCCAGTACCTCAGACTGGCTTGGAGTCTTGGCTCATTTCACTCATTTTGTCAAAACGTTCTCACAAATGGGCAGAGAGCTATGAAGTCATATTGTTCAGTGTCTGCTGGGCATTCTTCACTCAGGTCTAATAAGGAGATTCCATCCCTGCTCTGAACAGGAGACTTCTCTCTAGACATGTCCTTTCTTCCATCTACAAGTTTTGTCCAAGGGGAAGCTGGACAATTTGCACATTTGCTTGGATTCTTGCATGTCTGAAAATCCAGGATATGCAAGTACTCACCTGGAATTCAGTGTTTTCTGGCTACTTTGGACCTCTTGTACCTTTCTGGCAGACAAGCTGTAGGTATTGAATCTGATGTATTTGGCGCATCAGGCATTCTGCACTTTTGCAATCTGTACCAGTGCGTTCTCAGTAGATAGGTACCTCCCAGACACTGGTGCTGTGAGGCATGTCATGCCTCAAAGAGACAAGCAAAGTCAGCTGCAGGTGCCTGGCTGGCTGTGACAAAAAGAGCGCTGGATACAGGCGAGGTGAAAATGGAGGATTTGACTAGCTCCAGATAGCGTTCTTCTGTCATGTACCTTTGTCTGTAGTCCAGTCCTGGTCATCTTTTCCTTTGCACTGGAACAGGCTGCCCAGAGAGGTTGTGGAGTCTCCTTCCTTGGAGATATTCACGACCTGTCTGGATGCCCACCTGTGCAGCCCTGTGTGGGGCACCTGCTTTGGCAAGGGGGTTGGACTCAATGATCTCTAGAGGTCCCTTCCAACCCCTACCAAGCTGTGATTCTGTGTGATTCTCCATCTCCAAGGGAATGATGAAACCTGCCACTGAATTCCTCCTGATTTCATCCACTTCTGCTCTTGATGTCCTCTATTGGCCAGTGTCAGAAACAGGATTAGGGTAGATTGACTGTTGCTCTGATCCAGCCTGACACACTATGACGGTTCTCCTCTTCTTAAAGAGTGCTGTTAAGGCCATAGCTTCTGCTCTGGCGCTGGAGGTTCTCGCTTGTTAGTACTGTAACACTTGAAAGCTGGAAGGATCTGAGGGTTTGGCTTTTTTTTTCTTTAATATGAACCTAACCCAGCAGAAACTCATGGGTGCCAGTGGCCCCACAGAGTAAACAGGACTTGGGAGGACAACCGGGAGGTCAGAGCAGTGACAGTTTGCCTGGTGTAACAGCACTGAGCACCAGCCACGGTGTAGTTTTGGGATTCGGATCTCAAAGCCTGCTGCTATAGGAGGTACTCTGCAATTATACAGTCTGGTGCTGTCCGGGCAGGCGCTGCCGTTCCAGATTCCCCATCTCCACGGCTTCAGTGTGGGCTTTCCCTGACTCCCTTCACCACGTGGGTTTTGCACAGAGCTCCAGGGCTGTTTGCTGGCTCTTGACCTGCTTCACAGTGGAAAATTCTTCCGCAAGCGTTACTTACAGGAAGCGAATGAACATCTCCTTCAAATGGTCTGGCCACACGGGGAGGAAACGGGTCATTTTGTGAAGTATACTGTTTACCGGATAGTCAGTGGACCGTCTCCAAAATACATACTTAGCCTGGAGGAAGAAAAATATCTGAGGTGATTCAGTTTTCATGTCAGTGTTTAAATATTATGTAGTTCATAGCTAATGAAAATGTGCAATTTTATGTGGGCTAAAAACATCCTATCCTGTACCAGGAAGTTGGTAAAACCAAGTTTTAAATTTCTTTAAGTAAAAAGTCCTGGGGGTGTATGGCTTGCCAAGTTTTATGTTGCTGTAACACTTTATGGCTTCATTATAATGGTTTGCGGTAGGGGTATGAAACAACGGTAATGTCTCCCAGCGACACTGATAAATTTTGTACTTGTTTTACTCAGTAACTGTAACGCAGGAGCCAGCTCACGGCTGGAGCATGATCTCAGTTTTATGCAGGGCTGGTTTCGTGATGTCTTCATTTATAATTGCAGTTTCTGCCAGCGTCTCTCTGGTACTTTTGGTCCAACCTCAGACTGAAGGGAAAGCCTGCATTCCCTAACGCAGGAGACATGAGTAAGCGTGTTGACATGGATTCGGCGCAAGATGAGTGCTGCTTTACCTTCAGATTATCTAGATCAGATGCTATCCTGTAATGTGACACTCATTCGTCCGCATTCAAGACATTGTAACCTGGCAAAACCAAAATGCAGCTGAACGCAGTGTTTAGTGAGGAGCTAAGGACAAGTACTGGATGTGGCGTGGATACTGCACAGTTGCCCGGGAAGGCAATGACATGTGAACATGTGTAGGTGACTGCAGCACCAGGCTGTTGGTGGTGCTTTCAGGGAAGTTCTGCCTGTAAGCAGTACAGAAACACCTATAATGTTAACTACCTTGGTGCTCATTGCTTCATACTGTTAAGTAAGTACCTTCTTTTGCTAACTGTCAAGGAAAACAGAAAAAAAAGTAGCAGAAATCTCTGAGTCTAGAGGCTGAGCCCCATGAAAGTGAGCAGGACGTTTTGGGCTTCTATAAAGGTTAGTAGTTGGTGAAACACCCAAGGGTCATCCAAAGCTTTATGGTCAACATTTGACACTGTGTCAGAGCATGGAAAGGATCCTGCATCTGTCTGTGTCTCTGGGTCACCTCCATGATTGTTATCAGATTTGGTATTATCAGTTACATGACTCCTCATCTTTCCAACAAGTAGGTGTTTGCATAGTGGGTAAGAACCTTCATTTTCAATCCAAAACCATTCATCAGTCTGGCCCAGAGGTCAAATCTTCAAACAGTTTGGTAATTCCACCACCATCATCTTCATGTGCTTCCAGCGCAACCTGCTTATGACTTTTACTTGAAAGTATGTCCAGGGCTATGGCAAACTCCTCTGAACTACTTTGTTAAGCAAACTCCCCTATCTCTAGACTTTGCTTAACAATTGCAAAATGGTTAGCCAGTTAATATTTATCCTATTGTTACTAAAACTCACAATTCAGTGTGTCTTACTTCAGAGAGCAGTATATATGTCAGTAATAATTATGAGCTGTTCCTTGAGTTAGAGCCTCCCAAGCTAAATTAAAAGCAACTGTGACTTATAGCTAAATGACTAAAGGACATGTTTTCCAAGGCAGCCAGTCCTTGAAAGATGCAGTTACATTCAGCTCCTATCACCTATCCTTTTGGATGGGAATGTCATTCCTAATATACTGTGGGATCTTTGTGATCCCTGGGGATACCTACCCACCTTAAAAAAAAAAAAATAAGAAAAGGGTTGTGTTTTTTTTAAAGTCCTGCTTGAAATCTCCCAGCTGATGACTGTTTCAGTCATGCATCATCTGTGGATGACATGCAGAATGGCACAAACCACATCCTGTCTGGACACCGCATCACTTCATGAACAGCAGTGGTCAAGGAGCAAAACAGTCGTAGAGCTGTTCCACCAGCTTTAAGTTTACGAGGTTTTGTGAATTTTTTAGTACTCTGAGTTAGGATATCTCAAATGGACAAGATTTGTGTCAAGTTGTCTGTGAGGCAGTGTGAGTAAGGCTGCGCCATGATATAAAGGAGGAAAAGATGGTTTTAATCTGTCTGACCGGGCTCTGGATTGTAATGGTCTGTGTGCAAGAGCTGTAGCCGGTGCCTGCCTTCTTTCAAGTCCTCAGAAGCTGTGCTGCCCCTTGTACCCCACAAAGCATCCCAGCCATCTCCATTGTTTTCTGGACCATGCGTGGTGCCTGTGAAATATTGGGAGGTGCCAGCTGGGGACGTTAAGAAACTCCCCCCTTTTTGCATCGGGCAGGTCTCCATTGGCCAAAATAACTCTCAAAAAGCAGCAGCATGCTCTTGAGAGGGCTGCTAGTGAAGGAAACGTTCTGGATTGCCAGCATGGCTTCAGTATAAAATTGGCTGGAAGTCCTTGTCACAAGGACTTGTTTTTACAAGAACTTGTTTCCTAGTAGAAGGAGCAACTTTGGTCCAGTTTGGAGTAAGCTGGCTGCCAGGAGCCTGGCTGGAGAGGTGATTCAGCGCAGCCAGCCGCTGCCCGGGAAGCCGTACCCGACCGCGTGGTTCCTGCGCCGAACAACTGGAAAAAATGACTTGCTTAATGGGATGCAGGTTCATGAGCTGAATCAGCCTCTGCAGGGTTTTTGTTGTTTCAACTGTTTCTTGTATTGAAAACTCCACTCCGTGGCCATCTGTGAAGGCTGGCTGCGTACCAGTGCTGTTGAACCAGTGCTGATGAGTGGTGGTAACTGGGGAAGGCAAGCCCTGTCCCTGGGCAGCGAGGGGAGCTGGAGAGGGGCAGGTTAAAGCTGGACCCTTTGCTCTGGGGCGGCTCAGCTGAGGCGAGGGAAGGCGTACAGCCCAGCCAGCAGTGCATCTCCTCCGCCCCGCGCAGCAAAGCACAAACAGTGCATTTTTGTGGAGGGCAGAGAGACAGCGAGAGGGTGGCAGCTGTGTCAGCCCAACGCTGCGTGCTTAGTCAATTAAGGTGTTGTCTGTCAAACACACGTGGGCTCTGCTGCCTCCATTGTTTGCAGCCGCAGCCATTGCTGCCCTTTGTTTGGTGCAGGCAACGGTGCTGGGGCTGCGCTTGCCGGGGAGCTTTCCGGACCCGGTGGCTTGCAAAGGGAATACTTTGCAGACCTCCTCTTCCCCTGCCATGTAGAAATGGACACTGAGAGGAATGGGGGTACAATCAGGAAGCACCCCTTGCACTTGTCTCCCCAAGTTCCCAACTGCCTTTGCCTTGCCTCATTGCAGTGAAACTGTATATTTGCATTTCATAGTGGGGGACTGTGCGAGGGGACTGTCACGCTGGCTCAGATAAACAGCAGTGAGGCTGGTAAGACCCAGACGTGATTCTCCAGCCATGTTCTGCAGAGGTGTGGCTGTAGCTGTAATTCTGGGTCTGGGTTTTGCGTGCTCTGGTTGGAGAAAGTAGTGGATCACACTAGAGAAGAGCAGCAAAAATAATAGTGGCAAACCCCAGCAAAAGTAATAGCAGCACTACTCCCCCGCCCCATTTCTGTATGGAACAACTTAAATAAGGATTATCCAGCCTAAATGAGAAAGAATTAAAGAGGGAGAGAACAGGCTTCAAGTGTGAAGTCAGGGCCACACAAAGGGACCTGCTCCCCAGGTCTGTGGCTCATCATGCAAGAAGAAACGGGCCAAATATGCAGCCAGAAGGGTTGATGTAAGGCAGGAGGCTCCTGGGCAGGACGCCTGCATTTCTGCTGCAGGTAATGTGATCTTCACAGTATGTGCAAAGCCCTGAGTTCCTTTACCTGAGAAGGGGGTGTAACAATGCGTCCCTCCTTGTGTCCATGTCCTTATCACATGCAGGGCCCTGTGGGAAAGAGCACTGTGCAAATTTCAGGTACGAAACCTGCGGGAGCAGGTTTGCAGCAAGAGGAATACTGGCCGGCTGCTTTTATCCCAGCAACCGGCTTGTTTCTGGACTACTTGAGGGCCGTAGGGGTGGAAGGGAGCTCAGCCAAGCGTTGCACTTGAGCAGCAGCTTGTGTTTAGGGTGTAAGGCTGTAGCTGGTGAGCAGTGCACACATGAGGAATGTGTGTGTGCATGTGCCTGAGCTGGTGGCACTCCCCGCACACACAACAGATGCTCCCTGCACGTACAGTCTGGTGGCTGCATCCTGGAGAGCAAACAGAGAGCAGCCGGTGTTTTGTCTTGTGACTGTGAATCAGTGTGGCTGCCAGCATTTTCAGGTCTGTTTGAAAGTGTGGCAGGGGGTTGGTGTTGTGTACGAGAAGAATGTGATTTTGCTGTCAGCAGGCTCCTGCACTGAGACCCTCCAGGCCACTAAAATTTATGCAGCCAACACTGTCTTATGTGTGAGCCTTGTGGATGGTAGAAATAAGACCCAAAGCAGGGATGTGACTTGCCTTTCATCTCCCAGAGCCTCCGCAACCACATCCACAGTCAGTTTTATCAGCTCGAGACTCCATTGTGAGTCTCAGAATACTTGGTAGCTTGGCAAAGAGACAGCTGCCTGATGCACAGTATTTCAGGGAAACCCAAGTATTTTTTTTAAAGGGGGATGAGGAAGGAGTGATGTTTCTAGTTCCTGTGCTTGCAGAAAGCGACTTGAAAATGTGATGGGTAATAATCTCTTTTTCACACCGAGCATTGGCTTTAGATTGAGATCTGTGCAAAGTTTCATACTGGTACTACTGCCTCTTGAAAGGCACCTAATTCAGAGTGTTCTACTCCCAGGCATCATGCAAGTCTAATGAACAGCAAGGAAATTACTGCTAAACCTTCCTCAGTTTGCTGGGCAAGACTAGGCTGGCTGTAGGGTAGAGAAGTGTGATGGGAGAAGGAGGACGGTGCTGGGGAGAGGTTGGGAGCAATGGAACAGCCACTCTCGGTTCCCTCGTAATCACCCCCAGTTTAGACAACCAGCAGCATGCTGGCAGCAGGGTTTGTCTGTGTGGTGCTCGGCACAGGCCCCATGAGGCGAGACATGGCTTACCTGGATGTTTGCTCTCTCTTTACCTGGGTGCTTGGAGTTGGCTCCAGCTTCCAGCAAAGTCCCTCAAGTCCTTTCAAGGTGGCTGGATTGAGTGCTCCTACCATTCTCTTCATGAGAGGATCTGAGCACCTTGGGTCTGAGGGAGCGGTGATGGTTAAGTGTTATGCCAGTGCTTCCAGTTTGTACTTTTGTGGCATTTTATAAGTAGGAGGGAATACACTTGTTTTCAGCGTGCTTTTCTAAAGCCCCAGTCACTCACCCTGCAGCGCAGCATCTTCTACAGTTAAGACTGTGTATGATTTCTAGCCTTGACAGCCTTGACTGTGACCAGGCTGGGGTCAGACCTCTGTGAGCACTGCAGGGCATCTTGGAAGGATGCTCCAGCACGGATCTGCTTCTGCCTGGATCTGATGTGTGGAGGAGCTGAAAGCTCTCTGTGCAGATTGCTCATTGAAATGCAAACCTCATCCCAGTAAAGCTTCTGTCTGCCAGCATCCCCTTTGACAAACTGATAATCCATGATAATAGAGAATTTTATCTCCATTCTTAAACATCATCAGGCGTGATTATTAATGTCTTCCTATTGCACAATAAACAACACGGAGCCCTCAGCTTTTCTGAAAGCAGGAGGCATGCAAGCTACATCTGCACTGTGGGTGACTGTGCATTTGCTGCTTCTGCAATCAGCCAACAAACCCCTCCAGATTTCTGAGGCCAGACTGTTGCTGCTGGCAGCTTATCTTCTTACTGAACAGCAGAGCAGACTCTTGGGGTGAAAAGCTGGCCCTGTTGAAATCAGTGGCAAAGTCCTGCTCATTTTACTTGAGTCAGGATTTCTCGCTTGATCTCTTTATTTCTGAGTGGGCAGAGAAAAGAGTTCTTTCTTTTCTGAGTGCCTTTTTTGGAGCGCAGACTGTGTAGATGTTCTGCTTTTGGTCATGCAGAAGACATGCAAGGTGTTAGAGGTCCTTGCAGTCCTGTCTCACCCTGAGTGAGCTGTGCTTGGAAAGGCAGGAGCCGGACGACTGAGTCTTTCTGTGCGCCCCACACATGGCACATGGCTTGCCAACCTGCATACAGTACCTGGTTTTCACCACATCGGGATTCAAACACTTCTCAACAATGCACCCTGAAGAATTCTGGTTAGGGTATAGGCCAGGAACTTCTCTTTTAGGGTCCTTTGGTAGCTTGGGTGACCCCCCGTCTGATTAGGCAAACTGTTTGTTTAGTGCTGCTGGAATCAACTTTACAATTGTATTTGTCAAGCATGAGCTTCCCTACAGGCAGCCTCGACTTGTTCGCCGGCGTGTGTGTAGAGTGCTGCTCTTGCGTGTAATGAAAGTCCAAGGGTTTGTTCCACCTTCCCAGCAGCTGCAGCAGGCAGGACACAGCTCCACAGCAGAGTCTGTGAGAAATCCAGCGGCTGCAACCCCACCGTGTGCATGTTTATGGTCAACACAGAAAAGAAAAAGCCCTGGAACTAGCAGTTCAAAGATGATTTCTGACCAAGCAATCTGATCGCATAGCCACTGTGCTAGATCTAATTGGGAATAGAAACTTAATGACTCTCAACTCTGCTGCTCATAATGACGCACTAATGGCACGTGCGCTGCAAGGCACAGTGGCAAGTACGTCGCTGCTTTCCAGCGAATGCTCTGACCCGCCAACTGGCAGCCTCCTGCTGCTGCGAACCGAGCAAAGTCAGGGGAGCCAGCTGCCCCAGGGGGCAAGGACCCCGTGCCTCGCCTCGCAAGCACTGCAGCAGAATTGCCTTTTCTTTCGCAGTTCCTGAAACCTGCCCTGATTTGCTGTCTAAAGAGCAATTCCACAAGATTTTGTCTCATCTGCTGTTTTTGCTGAAGACCTCAACTGCACCAGGGTGGGTTTTTTTGGTTGGGTTTTTTTTCTCTCCCCTTTATCTCCTAAAGACTTTGATGCGCCTTGTTCTTAAGACACCACCTTGATCACAGAGCACCTTACAGATAATTCTGGTTGTGTTGTTTCAAGGCATTTCCTCTTTCTCTCACTCTCTTTGTGGTAAACGGTAGAGCTCCGATGAAACGCTGGCTGAACCTCTAGCCCAGTATCAGTTTTTGCTTTTGGAGAAATCCTTCGGAGATGTCTTTTCTTGCACACTAGAAGTGCCCGTAATGAAATCCCAAGTAAGATGGAGGCAGAAGGAGTTCCGCTGTGAGTAACTGTGCTTGCAGTGATGTGGGGCTTGCTGGTTTTGACCTGAATGCTGCCCTGGTGCCTACACGTCTGTTCTGCACCTCTGTAGAGCTGACGTGTGCTTGAGTCACCGTTAAAACCTGCTTCTGGCACAGCCTTCGTCAAACTTGATCAAATAAGGAAAAAAATAGAGGTAGAGGACAAGGGCTGGCTTCTCTGCAGCTGAGACATTGCCAGGCTCTAGGCTGCACTTGCAGACACTTTCTGAGCCGTCTGCAGAGGGAGAATTTGCCACAGAATGTAGCACCGCTGGTTTGCATTTCCTATTTTTCATTTTTATACCATTAAAATAAGCAACACCTCTGTGGAGACGACTCCATTTGAAAAGGTGGCAGGGGTGTTCCTAGCTCTCCTCTCCATGCTGCCAGGGCCTGGCCCGTTCACCCTCATCCCGCTCCTGCCGACGGCTGGGCAGAGACCCCGGGAGCAGCCAGTGAAACCTGGGGCTTTCTGTGCCCTGCCTGGGAACGGGCCGGTGCCGTGCTGGCCGGTGGCGGCAGGCTCCTGCTGCGGGTGAGACGTTGGCCGTGAGTCAGAAGGCAAGAAAGTGAATTATCCACAACACGGTCTGTAGCTGCTCGGCAGCTGCCCTGCAGCACAGGCTGTTCAGTACCTGGAACGGCCAGAGCTGGTCTTCTGTCTCCCACCTCCCTGCGCAGGACAGACGGCGCTCTGCACTCCCGGGGGCAGGCAGGATCAGGGAGGGGTGCTCCCAGGAGCAGCCCCAGGCTTGTCGCGGCCCCGCAAAGCAGCACGGTGTGAGGGCCCCACGCGTTCAGGCTGAGGCTGTGAGAAGGATGAATCTTGGTTGGCATCCCTCCTTGCCAAGGGAATTGGTTTAGCAGACGCAAGTTATGATGGGTCTGCTTGTCCTGGTGGAAAACTTTCTCAGGAAGCAGTGGGTTCCTACAGAGAGCGGCTCCTGCGCCCGGCCGTAGGCATTGCCCGTACGCTGGGGCACTCGTGGTTGCCTAGCGAGCTTTCCCCAAGCCCTCTGCCCTCCCCGGAGCACCTGGCCTTGTCCCCAGCCAGGTCCTGGTGCCTAGCTCTGTGCCGCCAGGTTCGCATCTTGCCCGGCGCTGTTCGCTTGTGTGCCAGCTCTGCTCATCATCTGGCTTGGAGGCCTGGCTGTTTTTTGAGGTATGAAACTGTTCCATCTTGAAGTTTCCTCAGGCACTTTCCCCCAGCTGAGGTACCTGTCCCCTCACTGAAAGCCACTGCTGCTTCAAGAACTTAAGGGTCTGTGCGTTTGCCCTCCAGACGTGTTTGCATGAGGGAAACAGAAGCGTGAACATTCACAGGGTGGGAGTGAGAGCAATAAAGGACCAGCCTCCTCAGCTCTCCTTGGGGCCCGCAACAACAGCATGCAAACAGCCATGCAGGGAGCAGTCCTCGCCTTGGGACGCAGCTTGGGACTGAGCCCAGTGCCATGCTCGGGGCCATGGCAGACTTTGGTGATGGGAAGGCAATTCCTGGGATCCCAGGGTACACGGGGGAAAAAGACCTGAAAACATGCTCGTTTGAAGGCCTCATTTTGATACTTTTTTTTTTCTCCTTAACAAAGCTGATACTGGAAGCCATGGGACACACCAGCTCTCAGTCACTTCTGGCTTGATGCAGCTCACACGAGCTCATCTGGTCTGCGGCTGCATGTGAAGCTTCTTTGTGCTCCCAGCAGTGATTGCGCCCCTGGTATTGACAGCAATCTGCGCCTACGAGGTAAGAAACCCAAGTAATCATTGGATTGCAGGAAAAATCTTTGAGGTATTTAGTTTTTGTGGGAAACATCAAGAAGTACATGTGCCCCATCCTTTCCTCTTTCACAGTGCCCTGTGTAAAGCTGCTGTCTGTTTGAAGGAGCAGGGCTGGACAGGACTCTGGAGAGAGTTTCTGTTGCTCCTCACTCAGCCGCAGGCATTGGCATTGAGCAACCCTGGGCACACCTTCCCCCCCAACCCAAACACGCTGCCTGCGCGTGCATTGGCGCCTGGCCGCAGCAGAGCCCTGCCACCGGCCCTGTGCCACCCGCCCCACAGCCTCAAAGAGGCAGCCCCCAGCAGAAGCAGGAGCAGTGGCGCTGAGCCCCTGCCTGCCTTCCAGCACTGAGGATGGAAATCCAGCAGCTGCTCCAGTGCTAAGGCAATCAAACCCTTAACACTGGGGCTGGATCCAATGCCAGGCGGCTGCTGGAGTGGTGCTAGGCACGGCGTTAGCTGGGAGCAGGAGCTGCTGTGCAGAGAAATGTGTGTTTTCATGTGTATCTGTGTGTGCACTTGCATGCCCAAGACATCAAATTGGTTTATTTGTATTTGGATTACCACCTATTTTCATGCATTTAAACATTGCCAGCTGTGTTAATGATGGCTGCAGCATATCAGCTGCTTCTGTTCTCTCCCAGACTTGTTATTTTTCCCACTAGTTGTTCTATCCATTTCATGATCGCGACAGTGCAGTTTCTTTCACACAAACAGTTGCAAGTAGGAAATTGTAATGTAGAGTATACATTTTAAGTATTAGTTAATTTGGACTGGCAGGATCCTGGGTTTGTTAGAGCAGAGAGAGACCTCACAGCTGGGATCGGCTAGCTAAGGGGCTGAGGCAGACTGAAAGAAAAGAGTATATTATCATCTCTGGGAGATTTAAAAAACATATGTCTTCTCTCCAGTACTCCAGACTATTGAGCTTTATCAGTTTTACTGCAAACTACAAATGCTTTTTGTGTAATGACAGCTCTTTAATTAGAACTTGGAAGCAATAGCATCTGCTGATTATAGCATGGTCCAGCATGTTCATATTCCTCAGTTTTATTTCCAGCTCTGCAACTAAATTGTTGCATGCCTCAAGGCAAGTGACTTCACCTCTCAGTGTCTTTACTTCCACAGATGGGATTAAAACCTCTGCTCGAGATCCCTGGACAGAACCTGCTCAGGTGGCACAGTCTTGGTTTATTTTTCCATCCTGTGCATATTCAGGACCCCATGTATCAGTCTGGTGGATGAGGGTCTGGGATTTGCCTTGTCCAGGCATACCCTGTGAGATATTCCAGGTTTGAACAATGGAAATTTTATAGGCTTCAATTAACTGGCTGGGCAAGAAACAACAGCTTCACAGTAATGAGTCCTCACTCGCATGGAATGCCATTTAGTGATCTCTCCTCGCCAAAGAGAGATATTAAAATCTGTCGATCTGGAGTGCATTTCTAGGGTGATGAAAAAGGGGAAAAACCCTCTCAATTTGAATTGATCCTCAGTTCTGTTCGTAAAAGGCTTTGTTTCCCAAGAGGGATATTATATGCTAGTGATTATGGAAAAAATGAAGCAATGCAGTTCAGAGAGAGACAGCACAGCTAATTCAGCTGTCTGCAGTCTTTCCCCCCACCTCAGAGGGGGTGCCGGTGCAGATGAAGGAAGATGGCAGTGGATGCTGTGACACCTCTTTAAACCCTTCATCTTTAGACTGCCAATTTGAACAGGAACAGAGTCTTTATCCTTACAGCCAAAGGCAGCAGAGTGCTGTGCAGTCCCGTACCACGTCACTGCAGTCCCTTTCATGAGCGGTTTCAAGTACAAGCAATGGAAGACTGTTTTAAAGCAGCTCGAGTCCCAGTCACTAGATCAAACTGGGACAAAGTCAGAAGGGAAGTACACAGGAAACAGAGGTCAGATCAGTACTGAGAAGTGGCAGAAAGGACAGTAAATTAGTGTTGTGTATGTTTACAGGCAAGCAGTGGTGTAAATCACAACAGGCAAGTTGCGATTTTTTTCTAGTCTTACGTAAAAATGTTCTCAAAATCCATGAGTACAGCGTCACAGAACGCCTGGTATTTTGTAGTGTCGCAAACCTTGACCTTAAAAGACACCAGAAATCTCGCTGGGAGTTTTATCCATTTGCAGTGGAAACACGAGGTCTTTAATAGTAAGAATGTTTCAATAACTTTCCGGGATTTTTTCCACATTGGCACAGCTGTTCCCTGACAGATTGCAAAAGAGGAATTCAGTAGTAACAGCTTGATCCTACAGGATGCTGCAGCCTCTCTGCCCAGGGCTGCGTGCCCCCAGCCCCTACCCAGAGCAGCTCAGTGTCTCACAGGACTGCTCAGCCTTTTGCAATGTGGAGCCTTTCTTACCCGCTTGGCCTTGCCACTGACTCTTCATTTCTGTGGAAATGAGCCAGAACCGGTGCCATTCTCTGACGGGGCTCATTAGCCCTTCTGTCTAGGAAAGGGCTTGGGGTTGTCTGGGAAAGCTGTTGAGCGATGATACGACTTGAAAATTTATGCCTGATTTTTTCCTTCTCAGAAAAGCAGCATCTCGAAGCTAGATTTAGTAACAATGGCAGCATATCGGAATTGTTTATTATGTTGTATTAAGGTTACGTAGAAGAAACGTCAAGGGAAATTATTTCCTCCCCCCCATTTCTAAAACTCAGAATAGACTCGAAATGGGTGTTTATTCTGATAGAGCCATAACAGTTTGGGAAGGGGTGATTTTTTTTTTTTTAGTTGATTAAATAGAAAAAAGGTTTGCTATGGCTGGCATGATCAATGTTAATTAAACCCCTCATTCAGACATAGAATAGCCACTATTGCATAAACAGTCCTTGGCTTTACCCATACAGCACTGCTGGGGTCATGGTAAAGTTCTTGCCAGCTTCAGCAGGCCAAAGGGGTTTCATGTTGCTCTGGCCCTTCCTGGTATTTGCTGCCTCACAGGTCAGTGTGCTGAAGAATCCTCTGCTGTTCGAAAGAAGGCAGAAAACATGTTTCCCCTCTTCTTGCCCTGGCCTCTCCTTGTCAGAGCACAGGAGAAAAGCAGGAGGCTGAAGCAAACCAAACATGAGCAGGGCAGGATATTTCATTACTTTGGGTGCAGCTTAGCTGGAGCAAACTGCTCACTGGTTTTAATACAGCTGTGGTAGTCTGTGTAAGAGAAAGACATCCCCACTGAGCACCCCCAGGCTGCTGCTGCTCTGCACTGGGAAGGGCTCTGCCCTGGAGCGTGTCCAGAGAAGGGCAATGAAACTGGTGAAGGGTCTGGAGCACAGGTCTTATGAGGAGCGGCTGAAGGAACTGGGCTTGTTTAGTCTGGAGAAGAGGAGGCTCAGGGGAGACCTTGTTGCCCTCTACAACTACCTGAAAGGAAGTTGTGGCGAGCTGGGGGTCGGCCTCTTCTCGCAGATAACTAGTGACAGGACTAGGGGGAACGGCTGCAAGTTGTGCCAGGGAAGGTTCAGGTTGGAGATGAGGAGAAAATTCTTCTCTGAAAGGGTGGTCGGGCATTGGAACGGGTTGCCCAGGGAGGTGGTGGAGTCANATTCTATTCTATTCTATTCTATTCTATTCTATTCTATTCTATTCTATTCTGTGCAGGGTGATGCTTTCCCCGGAAACAGACCCAAGCTGCTGCATTGTGTTGTAGCTGGGAATGGTGATTTTGCTCTTTAGCACCCAGAAATCCCACCTCCTCGCAGCACAGCATGTCGGTCACTGTGTTGGCACTGCTGCCAGAGCACAGCCGAGGGGAGAGCGGAAAGCCAAGCCCTCCCTGCCTGGTTTCCAAAGTCCCGTCCATGACGCCATAGGGGACCCCTCAAAGCCTGTGCCGCAGGCCATCGCGGGCGAACAGCTGTGGTGGGAGGGAGGTGTCGCCTCCCCTGGCAAGGACGCAGGAACTGGCGTTGCTTGTGTTCCCGCTGCGTAATCAGACAGGACACCCCCAGTCACCTGCTGCAGGGAGTTGACGCTGATCGGGGTGGTACTTTTCAGCTGCTGGAATTGTAATTTTTTTTAATTGCTCCAACTTGATTGCATGCAATCATCTGCCCTTCAAGGAGAAAATGCAAGGAAGGATGTTTTAACATTGAGGTCAACCTCTTCTAATTACTCCTCTAGGCCTACTTTGCAAACTTCCTATGTGACCAGTGCTGAGACTCAGACGAGCATTTACCCGAATGGAGGCAGCTTCTGTTGCCCTTCACAGGACAACCTCTCTGTCATTAACTATGGAAAGTAATGTAGGGTTTCAGCTCATACATATATAAAAAATAGATGCGTAACACAATGCTGGATTAGAGCCCACGGAAGTGTATGTGTAACTAAGTGGGTCATATCCTACAGTACTATTGTTCCTGCGATGAATTTTAAAACGTAACACCATGTGTAAGTAACTTCAAATGTTAGGCTTGCTTTGGTTTGGTTTGGGATTTTGGGGGTTTTCCCCTCTATAAGAAGCTTTTCAGAAATGAACTGCAAAGCCTGGCTTTGAGGCTGTCGGTGTGATGGGACACGACGTTGCACTGATTCAGCGAGCGCGGGGCCAGGAGCAGCCAGCCCGGCTCGGGTGCTCCCGGGTACCTGCCGTCCTGCTGCGGGGCTTCCTGCTCCCCCGGCACTCGTTTCCTGGCTCCAAGAAACAGTGCTTGTTCTTTCCCTCCTCCCCACAGCAGCGTGACCTTGTGTGTTTATTTTGAAAAGCTGTCTGCAAAACTCGTTAGGGCTGTTCTCTATTGTAAGGGGGAAAATTAAAATCAAGTGAACAGCAGCCCTTTTAAAAAAACCCAAAGCAAGTGATTTTGTTTTGTGTAGCAGAGTGCACTGGCTTCTGCATCTGCAAAGGGTAATGCTTACAGATTTTTCCAGCATAAAGTTACTTATGGCTTAAATTTGTCCCACAAGTCCCTAAGGCCAGGTCTACATTAGAAGCTTATGATAATAAGGAAATGCTGGCTAAAGAAAAGATTTCCTTTATGCCATTCTGTATGATTAAAATCCCGCTGTAGGTATATAATAAAATTAAGATGATTTTTTTTCTTGTTTAGGTTAATATTTTACTTACTGATCTGGGAGATGCTCTGCCAGCAAAAGTACCCTACTATGAAAGTTTGTCATTTCTACTGCAAGAGACAGGGCTGTTATGTCAAGGCTTTTTTTAGTCTAGACTGTGTCTTCAGACCAGAGATTTAAGAGTATTTTGGAGAGCAGATAGTTGCCAAACTGCCTTTAGCAGCCGGACCGCTGGGGACCAAAGCGCGTCGACTGTCAGTGTCACTTCTGGCAAGGTGGCTGCCTGTTTGTACCACCCAGCGGCGTTGGTCTTGCCAATGAAAACCAAATTCTGTAGAGGTGGGATACACAGTCTTTCCTACAGAAATATCAGCATCAAGAGCACAGAAAGATATATTTACATCTCCTTAAATGAATAACTGAGGTATCAAAGCAATTTCTGAGTGGAGAATCTGACTATTCTTTTGATTCTGATTCAGAAAACTGTTTAAGCATATACTTATCTCTGCTATAGATCTGCCTGGTTAAAAAAATAAGAGAGAGTACTGAAGTGTAGTAGCCAAATCTCCAATGCTGATTTAAGGCTTTTCTTCCATCTGTGGTTTTCTTCTGTCTGTGGTTTACGGGGGGGGGAGGTGGAGGGGGGTGGGTGAAAAAGCACAGAGGAGCTTCTGGCTGTTCTGGCAGCCCTGAATGGTGACACAGAGGCACAGAACGGCCTTTTATCCAGGGAGGAGAGCAGCAGACCCAGTACATGGGAGGGAAGAGTTGTTCCCACATTCTCCAAGGCTTGTGCTCGTCAAGCAAGGTTTGTCAAGCCGCAGTCCTGCTCGGGAGCCAGGGGAGCTATTCCTGACATGGGGCGTCCCATCCAAGCACTATTGTGTCCTGCGTTTTTAGCATTGCTGAGTTTATAACAGATAAGGAGAATAGGCTGCTAAAAAGAGTAAGTGAAGGAGGTGCCCAGCGTCGACTACAACAGAGAGGGAAGGCACGAGGTCATGGCTGGAGCATGGGCAGACTGCGGGGAGCTCAACCCACAGAGTAGCCACAAAGTAGGGGGAGCAGAAAGCTCATCAAGGACCCATGCAAGTGTTGGAAAGGTTTACAGTCCATATTCCCAGCAGGCAGCAAGCAGATGTGGTAATTAGGCAAAGAACCTCATCGTTACATACAGGGATTTACATTCAGAAATGCTGACAGCTCAGGAGCGGGTTTGATGGTTCACGCGATAGATACAGAGCTGCTGGCTGCACCAAGCATGGACTGCTGCTCAGCCAAGCAGGGCTGGGCTCCTGGCTTCATCGTTCGCTCTCTGCCTTAGTCCTTCTCCCTGGAGCCCCTCACTGCTGCTTTCCTCACCAGCCTGAAACCCTGGGCTCTGCTTACAAGAGAGATTTGAATTTTGAGCAAACCTGCACTAAGGTAGTTATTTTGGGCAGAGATTCTGTAAGAGCCTGTGGTTTCAGCAGTTTTGCTTTGAGTTTTGGGTGGAAACCTGCACTCAAATTGAGGTTCGCATGCTGCAAAAGAACCAGGCAGGAGTGTTGGCACAAACTTCTGAAAGTTAAAGTTTCAGATTTGTTCAGCCCCAGAACACCCTCTTTTCGGTTCCCAGGGTGCTAGAGCGGAAAAGTGACTCTTGGCAAGAGCAGAGGCAGTGCACATCCTTCCGCTTCTCACTCTTCTACCTCTCCAGCCATATCTCCAGGAGGGTTTATTTGGGGGGCTTCTGGCTGGTGTCTGGCTGGATCATTCCACCAGCAATGGCACCCTAACCTCATTGCCTGTGTGCGGCAGTGAGCCCCCACGGCGCACACTGCCTGGTAATGTCAGCCCTCCGGGGTGGCCCTGGCTGAGGAGATGGGGGTGACGGGACCTGCTGCTCAGCTTCTGGAGGGGTGGTGGAGGAGAGAGGCAGGACAGAGAGGAGGTGATCTCGGCAGGGGGGGATTGAAATCTGAGGCGGCCTGCTGAAGACCGGGGGATTTGCATGACTGGTTCCTTTAATGGCAAAAAGGGTGGGAGCCTGGGGTTTTATTTCAGTCCCCAACTTCCCTCTGACTATGCGAGTCGTGAGCAGTAAAGGTGGATGTCTGAGAAACACGGGAACAGTCAACCCTCTTTAGCGGGGATGACGATAAGGAGTGGTAGCACAGCCTGCGGCAGCCCTGCTGCTTATCTGTATGGTCCTGCAGGCTTTTTGGCCATTTTGATTGTGTGTGTTGAATACAGTGGTTGAACCTTAGAGACTCTTGACCTGTTTCTCTTTGGCTGTGGGCCTGTTGCTGGTTCCCAAGTAGTTACTGGTCCTGCTGCATGCAGAGTATCTGGGCTCTGATCAAGCTTTAATTTTGAAAGGGCTGTATATCACTGAGTTTGATCTTTATTAAATGTTAGTCCACTGGCAGGTCACAGATGTAGTTTTCTTTCCCTTCCCCTGTCCTGTAGTCCTGGTTGGATGCCTTGGCTCCGTGGAAAAATGGGGACGAGGCTGTGGCTGTGCACTTTATTCTATGACAAGTTCAATATCTTTTGGAAGTGCCTGGGCTGAAGTTTGTGAGTAAGGAAGGATGGGACTCAATTGCAGGTGGTTGGCCTCCAGCCCTCCCTCCCTTCCCTGCCTTCCCAGCCCCCAGGAAGAAGCAGTACAGGTCTCAGGGCTCAGTGCACGGTCTGAATTCATGTAGCAGCTCTGTCCTGTAACAGATTAAATGAACAGCCAACAATTAATACGACAAAATCTGGGAGGAGCCTGTCTGATCTGAGATCCAAATATGTGGCATGTTTCTAATTGTCACTGTGTGTGTCCATCCCTAAAGCCACCCCCCTCTCCAAACACACAAATGGATCATCTAGAAGAGAGGAGCTCTGTGACTTCCCAAGCTGAGGACAGACACTGCTCCATTTGTCCTCCTCCACTGTGCTCTCCATGCTGGAGCTGGAAGTCATTAACTGGCACGTTTCAACTTACTCAGGACTCTGATCTAAGTTTATTATGGTAGGGTTTCCTCTGTGGATCTGTGCAGTGCTGATTTCGCTGCTGCTCTGATGAAAGAGTAACTGTTCAGCAGCTTGAACACTACCTCTTTGCTTCCAACATGCCCTCATGACCCACTCACGGGCCTAATAAGGCAGGTTCATAGGTACTTACGGTCCCACCTGTGTGGTGGGAAGGAAGCATGTGCCTGTTTAAATGGGAAGCTGTCTGGGATACAGGAAATCTGCTCCGGAACAGGCAGCACTGGAAGGGCCTAGCAGTATGTAAGAGCCATATGTAACCTGGAGCATTATTAAGTATGCTTGTTGTCCCAAGAGACAGAATGAGGAAATAAGCCCCATTCATCTTTGCAGTCAGAGAGATTTTGTCTGAGCAAGTGGGGCAGAACTCAAGATGTTGACTAACCTTCTGGCAAAAGCAAGGAATAAAACAAAAAAGTGTAGTGCTGCACCAAATCTGCCTGTAGTGAACTTGGTGGATGGGGACAAAAGGTTCTAAAAGTAGGATATTGAAAGCAAATCTGTGACTAGGTGGTCTTGGAGAGGTTGAATTGAGGGTTATCTAAACTGTTTATCCTTTCCCAGGGGTAGGGAGAGCCGTGAATAAACTGGTGTGTGCTTTGATTGGCAGTTAATGGCTGCATTCAGTTCTGTCCCTTATCTCACCATGAGAAATGGTTATTGAACAAAGCCCTATCCAGCCTGGGTATATAGATGTATTAAACAGTTTCCATTTGAACTTGATACGCTGATCTAAAGTATTCTGTAAGTATAGGGGTACATACCATTAGTGATAGCATCTGGTTCAAAAGGGGGGTAATTCTGCATCATTCCGCATCATTCCAGCTATTCTAATAACCACAGAGGGTAGCTGTGGTTTCCCTGAGAATAGCTGCTGGTTTGTTTTACTGCAAGAACATCGGTATAAAGGATTTTACGGCACTTTAAGCTGCCTGATCCTCATGCACAATACAACCTCTCATGAATTCTTTCCCTTTCCTCTTTCCCCTGTTCCCCTTCCCTGTAACAGTTGTCTAGAGTTTGAGCTCCTGAGAGAGGTTTTGCTACCACCTTCACTAGCCTTAGGCACTGTTCACTTACAGGCTTAAGACTGAGCCAGCTACAGTGAAATGTCTCCATGTTTGGGGTAATGTATCTGTTGTGGATGTTACGCTTTTAGCCTCTGAATATAGACATTGAAACCTCTTGGGTCAAGTCAGTAGGCAGCAGGTGAATTGCTCGGTGTGGATTTACCTCTCCAGGATGGGCATGTACAGCAGGCACTAACGCCATCTCTTATGTGCAACCACCTATCTTCAGAGAACTCACAGGACTGTATGACAACGGTTGTGTCTATGCTGCCCTGTTACAGCTTCCTCCCATCTGTGATCTTAAGTGTAAACGTTTTACTGTCCAAGTTGCTGAAGTGATTTTAGCTGGGCCAAGAAAGGGCTGTAAGGGAGGCTGAGCGGGTAAAGCAGGTGGAGCAGACAGCTGGGTTTCTCAAGCAGTATCTCAGCCTGCTTTAGCGTCTCTGTTGAAAGTATGAGAGCTGCTGGTGCTGAAGGCAAAATAACGAGAGTTCAGCCACAAGCTCTGAAAGGAGATGCCAGCCAAGAGAGTATTCCAAAGATAGCTCCACTGACAACTCCTTCATGCTGAGCTGGCAAAAAAATGAGGACTCGCTGGGTGGCCAGCATCCAGAGCAGTCCATGCAGGTGGCAGTGCTGAGGCCCATGTGCCAAATCTGCAGCACTATCGGCCTCAGTGGTGGGTGCTCCAGACTGAGGTACTTGGCCTGGCAGTAGCAGCTGCCACAAGCAGAAGTGCTAACTGCTGAGGGCCATTCGGCTTTTCCTTTGCATTTCTTCTGCTGAGCCTTGCAGGTTGGTACTGGACACCTCTTAATAGACATTCCCAAAAGCTGAGTCTCACACCCAGAAGCACAGGTCACTTAGGGCCCTTTGTTACCTTGTGCCAGGATATGGCAAGTACTTTGTTCCCTGCATCCCTTGGGAGCTGCCCATGGCCCCTGGGAGCAAAAGCTCCAAAAAGAAGCCAGGGCAGAAGTGGGGGAGAGGGACCTGCTCGTGCCAGGCTTGGCCAGTACTGGTGAAAGTTTGGGGCCCTCCAGGGAGCTGTGGACTCTGAGCTGTGTGAGCTTGTTCCTGTAAATTGCCCTAATCTCTCCTTGGCTGTGCTGGTTGTGCTGTGACTAGTGCGTGCAGGTTGCAGGCAGAGGGCTGACTTCTGAGTAAGAGTGGGTTTTTTGTTTGTTGGTTTTGGCTTTTTTCTTTCTCCTAGTGCAGCACTGTCAAGTCTGGGCCAGGCAGCAGGGCTGCAGCAGCCTTTCTGCGGGAGGCTCTGCGGTCTACTTGCACTGAAGGAAAAGTGGGGTTTGTTTTCGTTTGTTTTTTAATGAAAAGAAAAATATTTTCTCTTTCTTTTCTGGATCAGTGCTCTTTGTGAGAACATTAAACTGGCTTATTTTTCCTTACCCAGCCCTTTCCACAAAACACTCTTCAATACTTGTCTCTTTTAACAGCTTCTTTTGCTTGAGTGAAGCATCCTGATTACAAAACAGCTCTGGGCTGCTGGTGCAGGCTTGGCAGAGCCATGCAGCCCTCCTGAGGTGGATACCTATGCAGGGCAATGCCACCACACGTAAAGCTCCTCCAGAGATGAGGCAGGAAGGGAGATCTGGTCCTCTGCTTGGTTTGTACCCCAAGAGTAGGGGCCCGAATGAGGCTTCCTTTCCTGAGCTTCCTAGCAAGAGTGAATAGTGTGGCATGGGCTTGTCAGCACAGCCAGGCTGTGTATTACTGCAGGTGGAAGAGAGAGAATTGTGGGTGTGGAGAAGTGTAGGTGTAGAGAAACTACTCAGTGGAGGGGGTGAGGTTGGAAGGAGAGGATAGGGAAGAGCTAGAGGCATAGGTGTCAATTAGGGTACTGGTGAGTGGCTCCTGCCCTTGTGCTGCTCTGGCATCGTGCATGACCTTCTCCTGGGCAAACCCTTTCTGGGGGGGTTGTTGGAGTGAGGAGAGGCCTCCCAGAGCATCTCACCCTCTGAAACCCTCGGGAATTTATCACAAGGTCCTGGAGCTCTGTGGAGCAACAGCCCTAGTGTCTCCAGTGTCACGGTTCCTGCTCGGCAGCCACGGCTACAAATTTGTGCCCTGTCTCACTGAACGTGTAATAGCATTCAAGTATGTGCCACCCATGTCACTCAGCCTCAGAGACCTCTGAGGTGACAGTGGTGCTACTGGACTTGCTGGTGCTCCCCAACTGTGCTACGGATTGCTGGGCATGGTGTGTCCAGGGAGCTCTGTCAGGGACATGCTGTGCTCCCATAGCCAGCTGGTTCTGCAGCAGGCATCTGCCCTCACTCTCCTTGGCAGCACTTTGCTCCTCTTCCTCCCCAGCCCTCGGAGCCACAGCTCTTCTGAGTGTGCTGGAGCAGCAAAATCCCTCGGGAATGGCAGGCAGGCCCCCTTACATGAGGCAGCACCACTGCCGGGCTGTGGGGTGTCGGGGCAGCCAAGCACCCTTGGATGAGGAAGAGGTGGTCCTGGCATCATCTGCCCGCTCTCACTGTATACAATGCCCAGCGGAGACAAGGAAGAAATGACAATTGCTTTCCCCCATCTGTTTCTTTAAATGCAGACGCTGTGTAACTCAATCCTGAGCCTCAAGGAGCTGTGCTGAAAATACGGGAGTCCACGGCGAGGTCACTCATGGGTCACGAAGCAGCAAAACATGGTCGCTGCCACCACGGGGCAGGGAAGGAGGTTAATGTTTCACAGTGTAGTTAGCTGAGCAGAGTAGCTCTGTCAGTGTTTCACTCGGTAGAAATTATTTATTGACAAGGAAGGTTTCCAGACTGTCCCAAGGAAAATTCTTTGGGAAACTGTTGGGATTTCTTCCAAAGTAAGAGGAGCTATTTGGATCATGAGTTGAAAACTGACCCAGGGATGCACACTCCTGTCAATCAGTTACCTTTAGGAAAGGAAAGATTAAAAAACTCTGAGGGAGAGCCAAGCACTTTAAAGGCAGAAGACATCTTTGCATCAATTCCAGTGGTAAAATGCCAAGCCTTGTGATTTCTTGGACCAAGTGCAGAGAAATGAAAAACATGAATAGGCCAAATACTGAGATCCTCGTTACAGAAAATGGCCACTTGAGAGTACCTAAGATCTGGCCTCTCATCAGCAAGATACAATAATTGAGGAAGCTCTCATTGCAGTCCTTAGCATAGCCTTGTGCTCAGCATCCTCAGCAGCCTTCTTTCTCCTCATCTGCCAGCTTTCTTTTTGTTTCCATTCCAATTAAAAAAAAAGAGACGAAACTACCTGCTCTATTTTTAATCCTATTTGTCTGTAGATAAACTGCATGTTAGATGATTCATAGATCTTTATCACTTCATAAAGTTTAGTCTATAAAAAGCCTACCCCTCTTTTTTTGACTGATAAACAACTATGTAAGCCTTGCTGCTGTTACTCGAAATCCAAGACAGACACAGCACTTCTGAGAGCATTTGTTAGGTCCTCAAGAGGGGCATGTAACCGTTGCAGAGCCAGAGGGGAGTTTGTCCACTTGTGTGGCCTTCAGGAAGCACGACTGCCTGGTTTCATCTAGAAAGACCGAGCTATGTAGCCCATATGGTTAAGAAAACGTTGGGCACGGACGCAGGCTGTGTTTGACCATGCTGGGGGCTGGGCCCAGCAGTCTGCATCTGGTGGACATGACTTTAAACCCTAGTGCTGCTAATTAAGTTAGAATTTGCATGTGGTGAGCATTTGGGGTTTTTGATGGCAGCATGGCTCTTCTCACTGACTCCTCTGTTCCTGGGGCAAGTGCAGCAGCCAGCCTGGCAGTGAACTCTCCTATGTCCGTGAGTTGCTCTCTGACTTTGGTGGGGCCTGATGCTTGGTTATAAGAGGAATGAATGAATGGTGTGATATCTCCTGAGTTAGGAGTTAGGTTACTTGAAATGAAACTCGCCAACAAAGCTAAGTGCTGCTGACCAGTCTTTCAATTTTGTACTCAGTCCTTCTCTAATTGGCATGTCTTCTCCAAGGTAGATGCTACCCCCAGACCCACAGGAGAGGAATTTCAGCACAAAAGTGCACCCAAAGGCACTTGAGAAATTAGTGGTAGTCTCCTTGGGCAGTTAATACTGTATTTCAGAAACAAAAGAATTGGGTGAATTTGCTTTCCTCCCCTTCCGTTTTAACTGAGAGCATAGGCTGGAAAGGTGTGGCATTTGGGCAGACATGGGACAAAGCCTGAAAAAGCCTTGACCTCAAAGGTACTTGTCAACAGAGGCTGGAGCCTCTTCTGAACGAAGACCATGGATTTGGATTAAACTAGCAACTTCTTCTGTCACTGGAAGAAGAACAAATCCAGGCCTGGGCTTCTGGGCCTCCTCAAACTTTGTACATTGATCTGGTTGCCACCAAGCCCAGCTGGAAATTGATGGTTGTCCATAAGGACAGTATAAAAGCTGTTGCAATGTGGTATTTTATAGAAGCTATTAAATCTGTCAGCTGACCCAATAAGTACCTGAAAATGTTTATCTCCTGTCACACATTCACCTGAAATTAACAATCCAGTGGTTGCAAGGGCTTCTAAACCTTTGTCCACAGTTTTTCTGATTTAAAATTAGCCTTCTCTCCTTGTTAATGTGTATACTGTGTGTCACGCAATTGCTCTGTAAAATGCAGACTAAAAAGAAGGAGAGAATAGTAGTGTGACCTCTTTAGCTTGCTAACCTTTCCAGGCTGTCAATGGAAAAACTGGAGTCTGCTCTGCAGATTCTTTTAGCAATTGTATATGAATGCTTCAAAATAAGGACAACTGTTTGCACAAGGAGGATTTTGGTTCTGAAACAGTACGCGTGTATATAGCGTGGAGGAGGATGTATGAGGAGGAAGGGGGCGAGTGACTTATCTTAAATCATGTCTGGTACTACTAGTAGAGAGAGCAGCAAATATTTTGCATTCCAGTAGACCAGACCCAACCCCTTCATGTAGAGAGATTTGTTACTTCAGGGACTCTTCTGCTGCTTCCAGCATTTTTCCTCAGCTTCTGTGGCCAGTGACACAAGTCAGCATCCAAACTGGTTGCAGACTGAGCCCTCCGATAGCTGAGATAGTGAGAGTGGAGCTTTGGCAGTGCAAATGGTCTTCAACCTCATGGTAATCAGAGAGGTAATCAACCTCAATTACCTCATGGTAATCAACCCCCTTGTTGGGGTTGGAGCTGTCACTAGAGGCTGACACAGAAGCTCAAGGAACTGGAGCATGGCTTCTGCTCCCCATGTGACTGGGAACATGTGAGTCGCAGCTGGGAGTGCTGAAGGGTAGGTGGCTAATTCCAGCCTCGTGGATCCGTCCTGCTCGTGCGGCAGCTGTGGTGGTGGAGCTGACGGCTCTACCAGGGATTAAAGCCAGTGTGGCAGGTCTGTTCTTCCAGCGCTCCCAAAATCCAAGGAGGAGTCCAACCTCTCCTGCATTAGCGTAATTACTAATAGAGGAGAACATCCTCCTGCACACCTCTGTCATCTACTCTAGTGAGCAGTCAAGATCAGCATTCCCCAGTTCTTCAGTGTGCCCAAGGATCTGATTCTGCTTTATGCACAAATCTTTGTGACAAGTTATGAAGACCAGTTTTAAATGGTCACTCTACTGGGACACTGACAACACATATGGAGATCTGATGAGTGGTGTTTTCTGAAACGCAAATCCCGTTGTACAGAGTGCAGCAAATAAAACCTCCGTATCAGTCAGCTAAAAATAATATCAACGTTAACTCAGGCTGTTTGCAAACTTGATCTTGAAGGATTAGGCTAATTAAATGGGGGGGCAGGGGGGAGAAATGTCTCTGCCTAACTAGGAGAAAATAGAAAAATTTCTGATGAAGAATTTACCTTGGTGTGCTTCGAACTGGTGCTACGGCATGAGCTTGGCTTCTCTTAATGGTTGTACTTTGTGTACCTTGTATTTTCATGCTGAGCACTAAGCTGAATGCTTCTCTGTGGATTTAGTCTGTTGCAAACTATTTATTATTTAGCCTCATGGCCATTTCTGGAGTCTGTGTCTGCATTTCTGGTTAAACGGGTGCTTATTACCTTTATAGATTTATATAGCCAACAAGGCAATGCTCAGCCAGGGTGTCATAGTAACACTCCTTCTGCTAACAAGGAGGAGTCATACAGAATTATAAAGAAAAACCCAAGCCTTAAAAACTAGCATGTGAGAGGTGTGTTTATATTGAATTGTTGGATAAAGTTGTGCAACTCTATATGCAACCAAGCATGGTCAGGCTGCCTCTTCTGCCAGGGATGCCACCCACATCTGTCTGGGTTATGCCTGCATCAGCTGTTTCCTCCAGCCCTCCACCTTGCACTGAGCCTGCTGTTGCTGGGTGTTGCTGCCTCCTGAAGCTGCCCTGGGCTCCCTGGGGCTGAGGCTCTGCTCCTTGCAACACCCCTTCGGGCAGGCAGCTGCTCCTGCTCCTCCTCAGGTCTCCCGAGCCTGCCCGTGCCAGAGACCCCGATGGGCCAGGATGATGGAACGAGCCTGGAGGTGAGTAAGCGCCGATTAAAGAAATGGTTTGTGTATATGTGTCTGTAGATAAATGGCAGAGTGCAGCAGTGACTGAGCAGTTCCCGGCGAGAAGTGCCAAGCGAGGCTCCCCCGGGCAGCTTTCTGCAGGAAGCATAGAAGCTTGTTGGAAATATACTGAAATCCAAGAAACACCACGTCCAGACCTAGAGCACTGGTTGCCAGATCAATTTGTTCATTAGGTAATGTCGTCTTCTGAAAGTAGAAACGAGATTTAACTTTCCGTGGTAAAACCAGGATAATTTCTAGACTTCTTCGGGGACCAGTTTGCCGACTTTTGTTTATGAGGTAATGAAAACAAACCTTCCCACTCTGTAGCTCCTAATGCTCTTTCTGTATTGGTGGCCTATTTTTCTGCTTAAGGACAGGGAGGGACTGTTGAGTCACACACAATCTCGTGCCCTCCTCCTTCTCTCATTTAAATATTAATATGATGAATTATTACTAGAGTAACAGCTGTGCACTACTCATATCACGGCAACATAACCTTCCCCTCCTCATCGGAGCACAGCTATTCCTGACTCGTGTTTTCTGGTCGACCTTCTCACTTCTTCTGGATGACTTTTTAAAAATTACTGTTAGTTCTGGTGTGGTGTCATTAGGATAATTGTTTGTTCTGTTTTTTTCTGCTTAAATATTAATGATACTGACGAAGTCAAAAGATAGCTTCAGTAATGGTAAGTTAAATGTCTGTGTGTATTCTCCTGTGAGATCTGTTTGTTTAGAGAGAAAGAAATATAAAGGATTAAGATCAATCTTTCTAACTAGCACTTATAAACATTTCTCTCTCTTTGAGAATTACCCAAAAGCATGCTGTATTAGTCAGCTAGCGTCTCTGAATAAAGCAGAGGAATACCTAACATTGTACCTAGAAGTACTGATGCATTGCATTCTCTGTAGATAAAGTCTGTAAGAGAGACTGCTAATAAAATCATCAGACAACTCTGGAAAGACCGCTGAAAATAAATATTTGGAATCAAAGAAAGAAGGGGAGGGAATATGAAGGAGACAGAACACGCCGTGAGTTAGCTCATTGCAATTGGCAATACCAAGGTAAAGCATTCCCAGGCAGATTTGGAAATGTTAGTAGCTGTTAAGTTTTGTGGGTAAAGGTCCTCCTCTGCTGAGCACCTTTTGCATGGTTCTTGCATTTGTGCGTGTGTGTGTGTGTGTGTGGTTTACAAACCCACAAGTTTTTTTCCCCTTGAAAATGTCACTCCTTGGAGTACTTTGGTGCTGCGAAAGGGGCGGCTGGGTTTGTTGGGTTCTGGACCACAGCTGCGGAGGACTCAATGCCAGCAGCAGTCTGTGGAAATCAGCTTTACCACATTTGCCCAAAAGCTCATACTTAGCATTGGATGAAGCTTTTCCCAAATTTCCTTGAATTTTAACTCACTACTCTTGTCAATTAGAAAGAAAAAAATCTGAAATGCTCTTACAAAGATTTTAAAATGAAATGTCCATATTTTGATTTGAAATTTTTCATTTTAAATTTGTGGTTTAGCGAATCGGTGTTCTTGCAGTCGAAGAAAATGCTTTCCATTTGAATAAAATATTGATTTATTGGTTTGTTGGGGTTTTTTAAGTAGCTCATAAAAATAACAGGGAACCTAAAAAATTAATCCCAACTTATAAATGATGCCTGTCTTTTCCCACTCCTGAAGAAATCAGTAGAAACTTTTTTTCCCAATCGGCTTTACCAGTGACGAGAGAAAGGGAGGCGGGAGGCTGCTTCTACTGCCTGAGAGCTCTTCCCACTCAAAATCAGTGTCGAAGCCCGTTCCTGGGTAGGGACTAGGGAGAAGGAAGGGTGAAAACAGAGTACAGCAAAAGTGTTTTTCTAAGTCATAGCCTGCGCTGACGGAATGCTAAAAGTAGTGCTGTTACTTCTTGAAGAAGTTTTCCACTCTGCTATTTTCTAAACAAGTACTCGGTTGGGAACAAAGAGCCCGATCCTGACTGTGTGCAATTTCCACTGCAGCCAGCAAGGGTGAACTCACGAACTGAAACATGCTTACTGCAACATAAATACATATATATATATCTCTCTCTCTATATATATCTGTATATGTTGGGTCTTTGCCCCTCTGTGTTCTGTTCCTCCTAAAGTTTATGAGAGTTGGATTTTTTTTCCCCTCAATTTAACATTCACATGTTAAATTTTAATTCTCGTGCAGGTTACTGTATTGCAAATTATTTGGCAAAAACACTGCTTTTATACAAAGCCTTTATACCTTGATAAACTTGCAGCATATCCCCCAGATAAAATCTCATTTGAAACAATCCCTTCAGATGATTATCTGCAGTGATTGCAAATGAACCTTGTAGCAATCTCATAACAACTGTCCTCGTGGACGGAAGAGAAACCTGCTGTCAGAACTACAAATAATTTATGTAACCCAATTTAAAGCTCTAACAAAATGTTCCTGTGTTAAGAGGATTGTTATACTTAACGTGTGAGATGAAAATACTTTCTGAAGGTCAGGAATGCACAGAAGATAGATTAAATCTCTTGAAAAGATAAAAAATAGGTTTTTACCAGAAGTTTTTCCTCTGTCACACATTCAACTTGGCATTCTCGGAAGCTTATATAAGCACAGCTTTATTCCTACAAGCGCTGTGTTTGCTCTGCAGAGGGAGAGGAGCCTCAGAGCTTCAGCTCTGCCCATGGAAAACTGTAACTGAAGGTAGACTGGGGACTTGGGCTATTTTTTTGCCACCAATAAGTTTGTTTTAAAGAGCACGAGGGTGGATTCGGGGATGTGTTTCCTAGATTCTGCCTGCTGCAGCTGCCAGCATTGTGCGGAAGGACCCCAGGCAGTCTGTGTACCTGCTGCAGGTGAGACAGCCGTCCCGCAGCCGTGGGTGCCCAGCGTGAGGTCACACCCGCGGCGGCAGTGCGGGAGCGGCTGGGCTCGCTGATGCGCTGCGGCATTAACCCATGTGAGCAGGAGTGGTGGGACAGAGCCATCTCTCTTTGAGGTCTTCTGCTCGTGACCGTAGCTTGGTGAAGGTCCTCCATGCAGGAGCTGACCTGCATGCCGCTGAATGACAGAGAGGTGGGACAGACGCTGCTGAGGCTGGAGGTGGGGGCTCCGAGAAGCACCTCTCTAACCCAGGCAAGGCATTGGGACACAGAGTCCCGGTGTTCACTCCTGGTGTTCAGTGACCTGGTTGCTTATGCTCAGTTGAGAGTTAATGCTGTCTTCATAAAACTGTCAAACAGAGCCAGAAAACCTGAATTTGACATGTTAGAAAACAGCTTTGTGAGCTCTAGCTTTTCGTAATAGGATTTGGGTGGTGTAGCAGGTCTTGAAATGCTTTTCACATAGGATATGGTGGAAACAGAAAGAAATTACAGGCTCTGTAACCATCAGAAAATCAGGCTGATGTTGCTGTTGTCCCCATGCCCTGCACAGTTACATGTGGTTTCTGTCTGTTCCTCCAACCAGCCCAAGCCTGAAATTATGGAGAAGCTGATGATGGAGGCTATTTAAACAATTACCTCCCCACCTCCTTCACCGTTGCATTCCCCTAGTTCCTGGGGTCTCTCCCAGTAACCCTGGGTGTCCTGCCCACCCAGACGCTGCCTGCCCCACAGCCCCATAGCGGCACTGCAGTGAAGGGGTGCGGGGTCTGAGCCCCGGGCGCAGGGGAAGCAGCAGGGTTTGGGTGGTAGGGGAGGCTGCGTGGCTGCGTGTTGGAGCGAAATAACTGGAAGAAACTATGTCCTGGAGAGTGGAGTATTTTCTTACAGAAAACAGCCTCCTGCTGTCCACTGCTGAGAGGCTTTTCCAAAATACCTCTGTGAAGGGGAAGAGAAGCTTGAATAGGGCCCTCCACATCCCAGCAGCAAGTGCCCTGTGGGGCTCCCCCCTGCTCCCCTCCTTACCAACCCACAGGGAGGACACTGACAGGGCTATATCTTTCTCAGAAACTCTCTGGTCCTTTTTTTACCCCTCCTTAATGCATTCTTGTGTAGGAAGACTCTCTCACCACCACCTTCCCCGACAGCTAGTAGCTTTCCAGCCCCGGGGATGTCAGGAGAAGGCTGGCTGGAGAGGTGACACAGCCTGTGTTAGTTTGCTGGGTACCTTCTGCTGATGGAGAAGGTGTGAATGTGCCCGTTCCTTGGCCCAGGCAGAGGAGTGGTGATGGAGAGAGGCTGTACGTGTGGGGAGCAGTGGCGTAGCAAAGCAGAACGTGGCACTTGCAGCCCCTTGGTGGCTCGGGCAAGGCTGGGAAGTTCTTGTGTTGGGATTGCCTTGGTCTCAGTGCTTGCCTCAGTTTCAACAGACTGTGACTTTGCTGACAGCTCGTTCTTTGGATGGAAGCATTTTTTGTGCCAGGTATATTTCCAAACCTGAACTTTGCTGGAACATTTTGCTCAAATATTTTGTCATTTTACAAGAACCAGGGTGGAGGAGAGCATTGATTTTACCCTACTTAAAAACAGGCAAACAAAGAGAAGTTTTGAAAAGGCTCTTGCTTATTCCAGAAGAGGAGGGCACTCTTGAAACCCAGAATCAAAGATGTTCATTTTATCTTTGTGGAAAATCTCTTGATACCTATGAACTGGAGACCTCGGGTTTTGCAGACTGGATAGATGTGGTAGCAGATAAATTCCCATGCTGTCAGTCCTGGGTGTGCTCCAGCCCAGTCAACTTCTGAACAGAAATTTTCCTGTGACTGCGTCCACAGGCTGCTGCAGGCTCTGTTGGATTTGGACACCTTAATTGAATATAAGTGGACTGTTCCTCCTATGCACTGCTTTTAGTGGCTCCTGCTGGCTCCAGTTAAGAAGCTGGAGGTAGCTACCTGACTCACGTGCAGAAGAAACAAGGATCAGATAGGTAGGAAATTTTTAAGGAGTAGGTTGGGAGAAAAAGCTTGTAAAAATGAGATTTTAATTGGAAAGGAGAAAAGAATATAGAAACTGGGAAATGGGAGGGGACTTGGAGAAACTAGACGAGCAGTTGAGAGGGAGTAGAGAGGCTGGCACGGAGCGTATGCAAACGCAGCTACTGGGGGTGTACACGCATGGCTACTTGGGGGCTCCTGGTGCTGGGGAAAATCAGAACTGCCTGGACAAAGCCTAGAGTAACTTGCAAAAACTGAGAATTCAGAACTTCGGGGATCTGCACTTGGTGCCAGAAATACCAGTCACTTTGAGAAGTGGATTCAAAAGTTAAACAGCGGAATAAAGGACCAATCCCTTGCAAAATTCAGTTCTAGCACTCTTAAATTGTGCATCTGCTACTAAGGGCTACTGTGACCTTGATCTCTGTGACTCACTTCAGGAGAATGAAAATGATAATACCCTGGCATTCCTGTAGATTGTAGAAAATAAATTAATGGGTATTTGCAGAGCCCTTAAGCCCTGGTGGTTCTGTCCTCAGACGGGGACAATATGTGATGAATAAGACATAGGGCAGTACAGTGATTTTATTTTTTCATGGTATCTAATTTCTGGTAATCAGATGAGCATTATCTGTCTCGTGCAACAAATGAAGCAGAGCACTGAGTGCTTGTGAGGAGAAAAAGGAATATCTGCTCCTGCAGTAAAGCTGTATCAGAGCAGATAGAGCTTGTTCTGATTACTGTGATTGTCATGTCACATGGACTTCCCTTCAAAGGTCAGAGAAGTTTACTAGCTGACATTAAGGCCCATGTTCCCATGTTCTCCTGCTATCTGAAACATTAGAGCAATCAGGAAGATAAATCTTCTCATTCCTCTCTGTGAGAAGGTTCAAAAGTTTCCATTACTACCCTGCTGTTTGATTTCGGCAGTTACTGCAGGCTCTTGGTTGAAGTTTTCCTACTTGACAGCAGCCTGTTCAAGCCTTGCTACTGATTTACCATTGCCTAGAAATGATTACATTTGTGTTGTTTACTAACAAATATCCTCGGACCTAGGATGATAAACATGGGGTACAGGGTAGTACACAAATTGTACATGTAGTCCTTGAATCATTTTTACTAGAAGCAAATGAATTACCTTCATTATTTAAACAGGGATATTATCACAAACCATAATAATCTCACTTTACTCTGTACTTCTAGGAAGTATTTAGATAGTCCACGCAGTTGTGGAAATACCAGCTTGGGCAGTCTGTCAGGAAAAAATAAACAACTGACACCTCAAAACCTTCTCTGGGTTGAGGGGAAAACCACCACCTTGGTTTTGACGGCTATTTCGCTGTCTTATGAAGTGTCTCTGACAGACAGGCTTGGGAGTGCTAAGTCCTCCTTGGAGCTGCCCACGGAGCAGGGTGGTTTGGGCAGCAGTAATGTGACTCCTAGTCCAGCCCCAACAGGATAGTTCAACACTGAAAGCAAGGGCTGAGACTCACGTCCATCCTCGATTTCTGGGATATACCTTTTCCAAGACAGTCTGTAGCTAGGGAGGCTGTCTGTCCTGGAAAAGTTAGCACCAAGGAAAAGCTGAAAGGTTTGTGAGCCCCTCTGGGTGACCATTTCAAGACGCAGTTTGCCTGTTGTCTGGTGGCTGAAGCCTAATTCTTCATTGCTTCAGGTGGCCTAGTGAGATCTCCCACTGTGCAGCCTGACCATGCCACAAATAGTCTCCCACTTCTGAACGGGAGCGAATGGATTCGTGCACCTAACTTCTATGATATTGGATGCAAGGGAGCAGAAGACGATATTTCAGCTGGTTTGTGGTGCTGCGATCCGCTGGGGATGTCAGATTACAGATAGGAACCACGTGGCAGCTCCTGCTGTCATCCAGGGCAACGCTGGCATAGGTCACAGAGCACACTGTGATCATGTTGGAGTCTGTTGAATTGCAGCAATCATGAGAATTGCGTATTGCAATTAGAGCTGGTCCAAAGGTTGAAGCTGCTCTTCTTTGAATCATCTCCATTGCTTTTGTTTTGGGAGTGTCCAGGTTAAACAATAAGAAGAAATTTCAGATAATGGATAGCAACTTTTTGTGTTTACTAAAATAGGTTTATAGGCATTGATTTTATTTTAACTGAGGCTTAAATGGTTTGCCAGGGTTTCATAAAACACAAAGAGTGAGGGAGGAATACCTTTCCTCTGTCATAAAATACAGCTTTAGATGTATGTGGTATCTCTTAAGTTTTCCTTTAACAGCTTTTGACTGGATACAGTTGAAAACTGTTTAGAGATAGGCTGGAGATAAGAGAATGCTGATGCACTAAGAAGCAGAAGATTTCTCTACCTCTTTATCTCTCTTAATTCCAGCTCAGTTGCAAAGTAAATCTCACTATTCAGATCTCTAGGCATAAAAATGCAGTAAAATGTGAACCTATAGGAGATAAGTTTCTGGTTTTAGGACTGCTTCTTGGTGATGCCTCAGCACTGGGGTATCCTATGGAAGTATTTATGAGAAGCAGTCTGCATGAGCCCTGTACAAGAAGAGCATGTCTCTGTGGAGAGGGCTATCCAGTGGTGCAGTAGGTCAGCATGTGAGAAACATTTCCTCGTAGGTCAAGAAGCAAAAAAGATATACCAAATCTCTTTTCAAGTGCAGAAAAGAATGAAGTCCGGGTTTACAATTTTAGAAGGTTTTATGGTTGTGATCGTTAAGGACAGCTGGATCTCGTGCACTGGGGCTCTCACTGAGCTCTGTGAAGGCTGACGGGCTTATCCACCTTCTCTTGTACCCTTCTCTCCTGCACACACATACTGTGTGAACACCCACTAACAAGTGGATTTGCTTTTATGTCCTGCAGTATACGCATGGGCAGATGGATTCCACTTCTGTTTGCATAGCCTTTAACTGAGAAAGTTTGGGATGGCCCAGTTTCAGCACTGTGGTACCTCTAATAGAGGTAATAAATCTTGTATTTCCAAAATAACAAAGATTCGGTCTTAGACTTACAGAAATGTAGATCATGTGTAAAATCAGTTACTCTGTACAAAAGCTCAAAAAATGTGTCATGTATTTCCTCCTTTCATAGGCAAGAGTGCTTCTAGGCTCTTCTGTCTGTCATGGGGACAGTGAGTTTATAAATCATGGGTAGAAACCATCCACTCCTGAAAGTAGGATGTCTCTGAGGTATGGTTGTGAGAGGGACCAAAATGTGATTCTCTGTTAAAGTAAAATCTCAGCAGAAGTCTCAGACCAGCCTCCCCGATGCTGGGTCTGTGGGAGAAAGCACTGTGGGTGGTTATCACAATGCCCTTGTGCAGACAAGCTGTGTGCTTACACACTCACACGCTTCTAGCACCCAGCGCAGAAAGGACACTGGTCCGTGGCTGCTTTGAGGCCAGCTCTTCTACCCCACATGATGCTTAACTGCAACGTGGTAACATAGAGGACTTAAGTGCGTCACTCTCTGGGCTGAATGACTCAAGCAGCACATCTGTTGGGTAGGTGCACTATCTATTTCTCACTAATACTTGTGGTCTTCCATGTATAGAACACTGCTTGGTCATCAGCCGTGTGAAAGTGTGGTAAGGAGGTGGCTGTGAGGTGCTTGCTACTGTTAGGAAGAGGAGCCAACTAGGTGGGGGGGGGGGGAAGGCTGGAGTCACCGCGTTGAAGTTAAGTCTTTTGAGAGTTTTGCCATGGACTTAGGAACGCTGAGAGTCTGCCCCTATTCCAAATAAAACACGTATCTGGGGTTAAATTGCTGTGCTTTATCTTCATGGGAGCTGACAGAAACCAAATGAGACAGTGAGTTGATGCTCCATTCTGTATTGCTGTTGCAAAGAGGAATGGAGAGTTCTTGGGATCAGAAGAATAGACACAGATTAACCTCTAAGCATCTATTATTGGAGCCCATTTAAAGCAGTTTGAGTTGGAAGGGCCTTTGCTGAAGCTGATGGGAAATTGGAGAGTAAGATGATCCCGGTGTTTGGCACCAGTCGGGGTCTGGAGAATCTCCAATGCGTGTATTGGCATTTTAGCATGTTAGGAGGAGAAAGCTCCTCCTCGAGAGTAAACAACAAAGCAAATTTAGACAATTCTGGTCAGTTTTTCCTCTTCAAAGGAAAATTTAATTTTCCTGTTTTTCATTGTAGTGTAGTTGCAAGCAAACAGACTTTTTGCTTGAGCTGTAATAAGAAAGAGATCTTGTGTTTCTTAAGCCTGATACCCTCTGTAGTAAATGATGCTTCTGTGCATTATTTCCCCCCGCCATGTGTAGTAATCAATGGTGCAAGTCCCTCTTTCCCGAGCACTTCAGACAGTTGCCCTCTGTGGAGAGGCCTGAGATCTTGCATCATTTCCTGTCATCTGTCCAAAGCTATTTATAAGATGTCTGCTGATTCTGGCACATAGGCAAAACTCAGTCTTCATGAGAAAACAAATAGTTTGGAAATGTATTCCCTCCCAGCAAGTGTCTCAAAACAGTTGAGAAAACCTGAAACATCCCAGAAAATCTTAATGGAAGCTAAGATATAATGGGGCTGGGGATTGAATAGTCCCATGTATTTGTAGTGGAAATCTTTAGAAATAGACAGCGCAACATGCACTGAGAAAAAGTTACAGAGCATTAACGGAGAGGAGGTGGTTCCAAAGTTTATTTGCTCGCAAAATAAAACCTTTGGGGTTTGATGTCTGATGATATAGCAGAAGTGACTCAAGGTAGCTTTTGCAATGCTGAATATTTGCCATATCATTTGATGGTTGATGTTCTATAAGAAGTTTTTACTTTTCAATATTTCTTAGGTTTTCCATCTCTTTATCTTGAGGAGGCTGACTGGGGTAGGAGTCTGGCAGCGACAGCAGTAGACATTAGGCACAGCAGCGTGCTCCCCAGTCAATCTGCTGTTTATGATAAGTGCTATTTTGGGAATCCTGAAAAAGCATGTTGGCCACAGACAAAATGCGCCCGGGGGGGGGACGCTCACATCGGCTTCCCACCGGCCTGCCCTGACCTTGCTAGCACCGTGCTTCTTGCCTCTTTATCTTTAGCCATTTATACTGCTTGCTCATGAAACAGCTGCATCCATGAGCTTTGGGCACGTTGGAGACCAGTGCGCGCAGGGCAAAATGAATGGAGGATGGCCTTTGCCTGAGCAGTCACAAAGACACGATTTCTTAACGTGTCTCCCAATCCAGCGTGTTCCATCCTGTTTTCGCAAACCACCACAAGAAGCACCACAGTGCCGCAGGTGGCCTGGGCAGGTCTGAGCCCATGAAGGCCTCTACAGGGTACAGATCTAAGTAGCAGCAGAGCTCTGAGACTCTTATACCATGACCAACTAGTATTGCTTTTCCAACCCCCAAGTTTCTCATGGCAGCAACAGATCATCTTCTTGATGGCTGCCAAAGATTCACCTCTGGCCATGCCATTTGCATGTAGTTTATTGTGACATAATATTTGAAAGTGTTTGAAATGCCTCGGCTCGCTGCACTTCCCTTCTCCCCTTGTGAGCCTGTAGATAACATTTGTTGCTATTTGATATGTAAAAGTTGGGTAGCCTCGGGCTGCTAAAGCAGTGTATTAGCTGGTGCTCCTGTATTTGTATTGAGCTTTGCCCCCTGTAAATGTATTTCAAGAGGATCCTGGTGTTGGTGAAAATATGAGTGAATGTTAGCCTGATTTTTTTTTTCTCTGTAAATGACAAGCTCTGCAGCACCAGCTGTATTTACAATTGCACAGCAGAGGCTTTATCTCTGTAATGCAATAGCAATCAAAATGCTGGATGTAGGGTTTACTGCTCTATAGGAATGAGCAAGAACAGTTCTACATACCAGTATGTATAGTTCTGCAATTAAATGCAGTAGTTCTACAAAAAGGTAGAACTACATAACTCCATCATCAGGCCTTTATAACTCTACTCAAGAGCTGACATATTTTCCAGTAGGGATCCAAAACCAAGAGCTTTTTTTTTTGCTGAGAGCACCCAACCCTGCTTCCAGGGCATCTCTCCACACTGGTGTACTCAAGGTATTGCAGATATTGAATAATATTTGCACAGTAATATGCTGCCTTACAACTCTAGCAGCACTGAGCTGAGGCACTAACTAACACGGAGATGCCTTAGACAATGGCCCCGTTGCCACTTCAGTGCCTGACATGGCCTCCTAACTACTTCACTTGAGGTTTTGGAGGTGGGGGTGACAGCGATGCCTTCCTGAATGTCTGAACAGGGAAGAACTGTCACACACAGAATTCTCTTGTACCTGAGATGCTCGAAAAAAACCCCATTTGGTGCTTCTTGTTTCCACTTCATCCCCTGCTTTGCCCTGTTACAACAGCCCTGTTCCTCTTTCTGTGAAACTTTTTCAGCTGTAGATTCATCCACTGACTGGATCCACAGCTGGCTCCAGCACACCTCCCGTGTCCCACGCTGGGAAGCTAGAAGCAGCTTGGGTCACTTGGAGCACCCGAGTGTGAAAATGTTAGTACTAGTCCTCCTTTAAAAGGTGATTAAACCTAACACATGCTGCCTTAATTGCCTACCTTGGTAAATTTTTCTACGTTTGCTATTCTGTGCAGGAAATACTGATGGCGTCTCTATGCAAGGTTAACTAGCAAGGAATTAATGAAGGGCTCAGAAATCTGGGAGAGCTCCAGACCTGCAAGTGAATTTCAGGCACAGAGGGCTGACGCTTTCACTGATGACCCAGGTACATGGCAAGTTTTCCAAGCTTTCCTCTTCTCCCAGTATTGCCATGGCTTTGCCAGCTCCTGCTTTAGGCAGCTGCTCTGTCCCCTGTGCTAAGTGTTGTTAAGTCATAGAAAAAGTAGGCAACAGGACTGCCTGACTTAGTAAAACTGTGTGATATTAAGCGGGGAGCCTGCAGGCAGCTAGCTGTACCCAAGTGTCCTAGATTGCTGATGATCTACCAAGGGGGAAGAATGACTTGTTTTAAGTGTTTAATGACTTTTTTTTCCTGTAGATTCACAGAATTTCCAAAGCGTGTCACAGAACCCATTTATTTCTAACCTCAAAGATGAACATCATCTGTGACTTCCTTTTTCCACCTTCATTTGCCCTTTGTACTTTGCTGCCTTTGGTTTGACTCGATCTCTGTTAATGGTCTGTTCTTTTCCAAGCTTTCCATTGTTTCACACGGGGATGAAGATCTTAGGGTTTGCCTTTTTCCTTTCTTCTGAGTCCCCTAATATATGTCACAGCTTCTTTCCTGGCCAGAACATAGACGGTACAAAGCTTGCAACGTCAGTTCCACCAAGTGAGTGCAAAAGAGGCGACAGCATGCTGCCTGTGCCCAGGCACTGTCTGTTGTCAGTCCCCCCACGCCGTGTGTCTCAGCAAATTCGGGTGCCCAGGGCAGCCTGCAGGACAGGCCAAGAACCAGGTATCACCCTAGATACCTTAACCGTCACTGGGGCTGTGGCTGTTTGATGTGAGGTACACACTTAGGTTGAGCCTCTTTTGAAAATACCTGAAATCATTACAGAGAGCTGTGTAAAGCCAGAAAACAAAAATTTCCCGCAGAAAACCCAACGAAGCAGTGAAACCGAGATAAAGGCCTGGAGCTGCCAAGTCACCTTGGGCAACCTTTTCAAACTGTCTCCAAATCTTTCTTCCCTTACCAGTCATAATGGGTGTGGACGCTTAGAAATACTTCATTCCCTTTTATACCACAAGTAATGATTCACAAACAGGACTGAAATATTACATTGGTATTTACTGTTTGATCTTTTTGAACTTGGATACAATAAATGAATCATTGCTTCAGTTCTAATTATTTTTTAATTGCTGGACTTTATGACCTTTGAAGTCCAGTCCTTTTCTTACTCTGCATTTTACTGACAGTTAATGTCTGCAAATGTTTTAGAATGGGTTGGTATCATACAGCATATCATCTACATGCTATGTAATCACGTTTTTGTGGAGAATGGGGAAACAATTTGACACAGTAATTTATAGCCTAATCAACAGGATATTAAAAATCTGAGAACAGATTACCAATTTGCTGGATTAGATAACTATAAATTGCTGTGTGACACACAATTAAATTCTGAGCAACTCTCACATGCATTGTAATTCTGTAAATAGTGAGTCTGAAGACAAGTAACATTCCTGCACCATGCTCTTCCTTGTTGTGTGATTTTCCTCTAGACTGAAGGATCTCACTCACTACATCCTACCACAGACTGTGCTCTTAGAATGGAAGGAAAGAATTGGGAGGAAAAAAGAAGAAAGTAGCTCTTGATTTATTAATTAGGAACCCAGAAAAATGGTGGTAATTCTGGACCATGTGAGATTTATGAGTGTGTTCTACCCAGGTGAGGAAGCTTGCCACTTACTGCAAGCCTCCTCTGTGTTTGCTAAACTGCTTTTCAAACAGTCTGGGCTGCTGCAGAGCCAACCCCACAGAGGTGCAACTTCTCCAGCTGACTGAAATGGCAATGTGGGTATTGGCAAACAGTCCCAATGGGCACAGTATGGCGATGGGCTTTCCAGGTGCTGTTGCAAGGCTGTAATATAAAATTTTTATTACTGCAGTACCCTAGGATCAGCTTGCTCTTTTGTCTCTTGTAATGAAAATTCTTTGTATGGGTGGAAGGATTCTTTAATTGACTGAATAGCTCTGGATTTAGACATACAGCCATTGCTGCTCTTGCCTTTTTTGAGTCCCAGATCTCTCCCTTTAATGCAAGTAAATACTCCTCTGTGGCTTGGCTCTGGTTGCTGTCCTAACATCACCTCTTCCAAATATGCACTCCTACAGTTTGGGTTTTTTCTAGACTGTATTTAAATACAGGCCTTCTGGAGCAGCCAGCGCTGTAATCTTCCAACTCTGTTTTTCTGGGTGGGCAGAAGAACTCGTGTCTTGTTACTGACTTCCCTCCGCTGCTGGCAGCATGGTTAGCTGCCTATAAATTAGCAAATATTGTAATGTAGAGTGTTGGTTCAGTTATTGACTTCTGTATGTGTGCTATTAGAGCAGTGCTGTATGATCAAATGCGTAAGTCATCTCTCCTTCTAGTAGAATTAAATAACTTTAGAGAAGCTGGGTGGGGAGCTCTTGGATGTTGATGTATGACTTGTTTATTAAAATAATGAAGTTATGTGATTTAAAAGTGCAAGGGTCAATTGGATGCTTCTGTCCAGATGGCAGCAGAGCCGTAGAGCCCTAAGCAATGTAACTTCTGTCCTGGTGCTAACTATAAATAACCTCTGCTTAACCATTAAAAATTAGTATTAATTGTCTTTTGAGTCATCCTGCGCTGAAAGGCATAGGAGGGACCTCGGGGAAACCACACCCTGTGCTGAGAGGTGTCCCCAAACTGTGCCAGTGGGTGTGTAAGGCTGGTGGTACCCAGAGGCCTGGTCTTTTCAGGCCTCTCTCTCCCCACTCAGGCTGCTGTATAAAAGTCTCAAGGGGAAAAAAAAATTAATGTTTTAATTATTTTGCTTTATTTTGTTGTATTGTGATTTTCAGGGAAAAGTAGACTGTCTCTGCTTATGTCTGTTAAGGGAGATGCGGTAGCAAGAAAGAAATCCTTTCTGGTGCCCGCGGAGGGGACAGCAGTGGCAAGCGGTTTGTAGTACTTGTAGGCAGAGCGTTCAGGTGCCCCGTCACACTCAGACCACAAAACGTCTGAGTCAAGATGTGCCCTTCGGAGAAGGGAAGCCTGCCTCCGTCGTTCTGGCCTGCTGCCATCCGGCCGTGGGTTTGTGCCCCTACCATGAGGGACGTTTAAAGCCAGGATGGTGGGACTGGGCCCACACAGTCGCTTCCCCGGCTGTCGCTGTTCAGCCCCGGGCACTGACATCTGCAGCAGCGTAGCAACCGATGCGGGGCCTCCCCGTCCCGCTCCTCTTGCCCTGTCGCAGGGGCAGTGAGCAGGGCACAGAGGCCTGGCCTGGCTCTCCTCCCCACACCCGCTCCCTTCCCCGCCTGTGGGGCTGCCTTCGGTGCGCGGCCGGCGAGGGAAGTGCTGAAGGCAGGCAGCCCTCCGCCCTGCTGCGCCACGCACGGCCAGGGCTTCCAGCAGCCAAAGCCTGGCTCTGGGGAAGGCAGCACGGATCAAACAGGAGGAGGAAGCAGCAACTGTAATTGAAGCTTTGAGTATTGCTGCAGCGCTGGAGGACCACCACCCAAGCCTGTAGGCCTCTCGTTCGCATTAACTTTGGTGGCAGCGTGCGGCCCCCGCACACAGCTCCACTGGGCCCGTTTCTTTTAAGTGTTTGACCCAACTGGACTTTGGGACCCTGCTGAATTCCTCTGGCTGACTGGACTTGTGGGCTACTCAGGGCTGCCATGCCCCACGGGGCAGGCCAGGCTGTGAGGTGACTGCTCAGCGAGACACTGTCCCGCCGCGGCGCCCGGGCCGACCCCGCTGCGGGAAGGGGGGGGAGCGCTCCTCCGGACCGCCGGCACGGGCCCACCGGCCAGAGGGCCCCGCAGCGCG